>OW964825.1:28713109-28810609 GCA_943142095.1 Ophonus ardosiacus | reverse complement strand
TCTGCCTTATCAACGCATATTATATGTTTTTTAGTAACAGAAGCGACATAATAGTACGCTTAATTAGTTAGCATAAGTGAATTATTTAATAAATAGTAAATATCATTATATTGTTACTTTCATATTTCTCGGTTATAAATGCTATTCATTTTTCATTGATATATTTTGTAAATTACATTTATGGAAATGTTAGATCGCGATGTGTTATGAATAAGAAGAGGTTTGTAATGCTGGTTCCATTATTTTAGGGGGTTTCACCGAAAAACAGGAGTCCAGCATAAAAAAATCTGTTGTGGCCAGCACAGCACAATACCTCTCCTTATTTTCATATTAGGCTATATAAATATTGTATTTAACATTTCTGGTACACAAAATATTCTAATTACGTCTATTCTTTCTTTTTCAATTCATTCTATGAACAAGTTTTCTCCTACTATTCTACATGTAGTTGATATTGATACTGTACATACTTTATTACTTACTTTTTATACCAGTTTTAGATATTGGCGGAGTCTTTTTCTCGTTATAACAATAGCATATTATAATTACTATTACATTTCAACTTGTCCATGTACGAATTTTAAGTTTTCTGCAATCAAGGATGGGTAAATTTAACGTGACGCAACTATTTCTATAAATTTAAATATTTAATTAATGATAAAATAAGAAATATTAAATGTACTTCCCAGAAAAAATATTCAATAATGTCTGGATTTTTGACACTGACATTTATCTGAATTACAAACATTTTAATTTTTCAACTAGTTTCCATGGAATTTTTGATTCATTATACAATGGATTATTTTATATATTTATAATTCTCTACCTCTAAATCTTTAGAAGATGTAATGAAAATGTTTAATGTATTGGATAGAGAATTTTATACTCTTTAATATTTGTAATAACGTATATATATATAAGGAGGAAAGTATCGTGGGTGTGTAAGTGGATTGTGGGCTTTAATTAAAGTTGATTCTTTTAAAATCTGTCAAGCTTTCGTGTATTTAGTTTTTACACATCATCAGGACAGTTTTAGTGAAGATGTTTATAAGTCATTGATTTTATAAAACAGAAGAATTTTGACATTATTTTAGTTAAAATTTACAAAAATAAAACTTATAATAATTTTTGACTGCAATACCGCGCTTAGCGAGAGATAAAAATTGATTGTGTCATTAAACAAGTGCTTTACAATCATTATCACAAAATTAAAAGGAAATTTTTCAGTTGAAAACACAAAAGCGCACGTTAAAAAATGCTTTGTACGTGTAAAGCGGGTAATAGTGGTCCTTGCAAACATACTAATATCAGTCACATTATTTGATTGTATCAGGAATAGATATAAAATGTCTTAACAATAGCGTGATCAACTTGTTTCAATTAATGTTATTATGATACGGTCTTAATTTAAGTGTTTTGATGTTCTGCTTTCGTTTTATGTTTCAGGATTTCGTAAAAAAAGCATCTAAGAACACAGCGACCACAATTAATCATTTTAATTTTTACCTCTCGCTAACAGAGGTATTGGAATCATGCTAAAAATCGCATATCCAGATTTCAGTGGATAAGCACGTTTTAAGGTCCCTAGAATTCGATTATAACATTTTTAAGATGATGTCCGTATGTGTGTGCGTATGTGTTTCTCTCTCTCTCTCTCTGTGTGTGTGTGTGTGTGTGTGTGTGTGTGTGTGTGTGTGTATGTGTGTGTGTGTGTGTGTGTGGATGTTGGAGCCACGGTTTCTCAAATACTATAAGACTTAAAAAATATTTAACTTCAGTTTCCTCAATCTGACATTCCTGGGAAGAGCTATTTAGATTTTGATAACAAATGGATAACCGGAAGTAATAGTTTCTGTAAAAAAATCTTCTAAATATTTTTTTTTGAAAATTTCTGTTTTTACTAATAATAAAGAATATAAAATCTCTATCCGATACATTTAAAATTTTTATTATATCTTCTATGGAGTTAAAGACAGAAACATATAACTATATCAAATAATAAGGTGTAAATTTATCTCGCAGCCCATGGAAAACAAGTGAAAAATTAAAATGTTTATAATTGACAGATAAATGTGTGTCAAAAGCCAAATGTATTACTGAAGACTTTTCCGGGGAAGTACATTTAATATTTCTTATTTTATTATTAATTAAATATTTATAATGGGCTACTTGCATGGTACTGAAAATCCGATTTCTATCACTATAAATGTAATGTTATGTTGAAAACATATATAAAAATATAAATTTTATTTTAAAAAAATATTTGTTTTTTAGTAAATTAAGAAAGAAAATTTTCTGTGACGTCATTATATTTAACTGGAGAACCATGTTTAAAAATGTAACGTATAGATGGCATGCGAGAAAGTTTTAATTTGAATTTGACATTAGTTCATTTTTCTCTCTCTCTGGTCTCTCAAATATATTAATTACTTCACAAATAAACACATAGGTAGTTACATGTAATTTAAAATATCGATACCAAAAAGATAAATTAAAATACTAACCTCCAAACTATTGTTGAAACGTCAAACAGGAGATCTACATTACCTGTACAAACCTTGTACAAACAAACGCAATGGCTTTACGACCATTCACTGGTGCGGCGTAATTCTACGTCATACATGGCGGGAATTCAAATAATCAAATTTCATTATTTTTTTTCTGCCTAATTAACAAAAATTTTGTCAAAAGAAAAAATATGAGTAGCAAGGTTTTCTGCTCTTCAAAAATATTAAATAAAAAAAAGGTACGCAAGTTGCCCATTATAGATACATAATATTACATATACCCTTCAGAAATACTGCCAATCTCATCAATGAATTGGAAGAATCTCGAACATAGATGAATAAGAGAGAACAGAATGAATTAAAAAATATAAAAATATATTAAAGAAGATATGTGTTTTCGTCTGTATCAGAAATGTCAAATATGTACAATACTTATATAGTCTAATATGGAAATGGCGAGAGGTCTTGTGATGGCCACAACAGATTTTTTTAAATGCGCATTTATTTTTCATTTCAAAGAACTCTTTCAATTTTTCGTGGTAGTGATTGTAACGCACATGTCTAAGGACACAATGAAGCAATTTTTATGCTTTCCTCTTGTTTTTCAGATAAACCACATAAAATAATGCGACCAACCTTATAAATTTTCTACTCTTCATAAACATCTTTCATTTCCATCAATATAATTTATAAAATATATCAATGAAAAATCTGTTGTGGCCATCACAAGACCTCTCGCCATTTCCATATTAGGCTATATAAGTATTGTACATATTTGACATTTCTGATACACACAAAAACACATATCTTCTTTATATATTTTTTAAATCATTCTATTCACTCTTATTCTTCTATGTTCGAGATTCTTTCAATTCATTGATGAGATTGGCGGTATTTCTGAAGGGTATATGTAATATATGTATGTATAATTATAAATATTTAATTAATAATAAAATAAGAAATATTAAATGTACTTCCCTGGAAAAGTCTTCAGTAATGTGTTTGGCTTTTTGACACACATTTATCTGTCAATTACAAACACTTTCATTTTTCCACTAGTTTTCCATGGGCTGCGAGATAAATTTACACCTTATTATTTTATATATTTATATGTCTCAGTCTTCAACTCCATAGAAGATATAATAAAAATTTTAAATGTATCGGAGAGAGATTTTATATTCTTTTATATTAGTAATAACAGAAATTATCAAAAAATAATATTTAGAAGATTTTTTTAAAGAAAGTAATACTTCCGGTTGTCCAATTGTTACCAAAATCTAATCAGCTCTTCCCAGGAATGTCAGATTGAGTAAACTGCAGTTAAATATTTTTTAAGTCTTATACATAGTATTTGAGAAACCGTAGCTCCAACATCCACACACACACACATACGGATATCATCGTAAAAATGTTATAATCGGATTCTAGGGACCTTAAAACGTGCTTATCCACTAAAATCTGAATATGCAATTTTTAGCATGATTTCATCTCTCTTAGCGAGAGGTAAAAGTGAATTATCTAGAAAATGAAAGTAACAATATAACGATATTTACACTTTATTCAATATTTCACTTATTCTAGCTAATTATCCCAAGTACTACGTATCCTCTTTTACTAAAAAGCAAATAGTTTGTATTAATAACAGTAAAATATGTATTTTAAAAATAAAGTCACGTGTATGCTTACCGTAACCTTAACAAATAATATTGGATTTAATAGTTTTTAAAATGTCCGCCATGTGGAGCGACATGACGTCTAGCGGCGAAAATATGAACTAGTGCATGGTAGTAAGTCCTAGCCGAGGTAGCGGCGAATGCATCGTTTCTGTCACTTATTTAACAAATAAGTTACGAGTGGCGTGAAATTTGTAGGCTATAGGCACTTTTACTTTACGTACGAAAATAGTAGATTGTTCTTAAGAGCCGACCGTTTTTACGTACATTAAACAAATAATTTAAATTTGTGAAATCAAGCTTTGTCAATAATAAATATTTTTATCTGTAAAAATGTCAAAATCAAAAATTGCAACAAAATATATGGTTAAACATCACTTAATTCTGTAGATTTTATTTGACAACTGACAAGTGATATTTGTTTCGTTTTTGTGAACTAGGTTTATATTCTGACCAATTAAAAGGTAGAATTTACATCCCTAATGGCCGTTTGCAACAACGTAACTTAAATATTAAACTTGGCTTAAATTGACAATATTGCATCGAAATGAAATGTCAAATGAATTATAATATATTGCTGTCAAAATTTCGATTTGCATTTTTTTGTTTAAGCCTAGCTTAAAATTTAAGCCTTGTTGGTGCAAATGGGCATAACTAAACCAACGCTATTCTTACGCGAAATAAAGTATAGCAACAAAATCTAAAACTTCAATACGTTTTTGTTGCGTTTAACGGATGTATGTCATTAGCACGCGGAAATCCAGAAATAATTAATTTTCGCAATTTCCCGAAAACAAGAACCTAAATCTATGAAAAAAATTGTTAGAGAAATTTGTCAATTTGAAATAGTTGGTAGACGACAGTAATGCACACCTTTTAAAAATGGGAAAGGAACCGAATAAAAATATGCGTGCTCCTTGCATTTTGTAAAGAAAGATTATATTTTGCTGGGTATAACTACAAGATAATAATTACTGCGTGTCTTTATTAAAATACTTCGTAATGAAATCTAAACTGTAGACCTACCTGCAAAAAAATGACAATGAAATAATAATATTGCTCTCCATTAATCATACAAAGACTGCAATAATGAAGTATTATGTAGATTCAAGAAAACAATGACTCAAATCATTTAAATTCAAAATTCCAGTGAATGCTAACATAATTTTTAGATAAAAGGACTAGTTCGCAAAATTCAAAATGTTATTCATACTAGAAACATTATTTTTATACAATATTAATATTACTTATGTAAGATTCACTTTTCGGCTGCGTGCCGCTGGTTAGGAATGCAGGCAGAAAGCACTTGACTTTCCAAAGTATAAACACATTCCTAGAAAAATAAACAACGCTCGATCCCTCCAACCTTTGGAGGCTGGATGACTAGGTCAGTTGTGTTGTGACCAGTGTACTATGCAGATGTGTGTAAGTGTCAATAAGACGAGCAGTTTGCTGTAATAAAAGGTGAGTGATTAAACTCACGGTTATTCTAATTATTGAACAGGTATGATGATCAGGTGCAAATCAACAGATGCTTGATTGATATGTTTATACACTGTTTGTGTATTTGATATGCATGGTATATGTGAAGTATACATTTGTATTATTTGTTTGTGGCCACAACTTGTAGTTATATCCTAATATCCGAAGGGTTGTCTGGGACAACCCTGGGTCCATAGAGCCTCGTGCTCTGAAGGTGGCTAAGGTACATAGTGGAGAAACACCAAGTGGGTCAGGGACCCACAGGCCTCTGGGAGGTCGAACTCTGGGAGTTCAACATGTCTGGGACATGTGTTGGTGGCTATGGTACCGCTAGTGACACTAAATGAGAGGCTGAGATCCACGAGAACGTCTGGGACGTTTATTATAGGTCTGGGACCTATGTGTGATCGTAAGCTAACCTCTCATGATGGGTCTGGGACCCATGGCCTCTTGGAGGTCGAGCTCTGGGAGCTCAACATGTCTGGGACATGCGTGGCGACGGTACCGCTAGTGGCTTAAAGTGACAATTCACAAGAGCCGTATTCCAGCAGATTGTCCCTGCACTAGGTGCATACTTTGGCGGATAGGGGTACCGGAACCCACGAGGTGCTAGGCCGCATTTAATATGCGGGGCGCCTGCCCAAGTCTGGGACTAACCTAACCTAACCTAACCTAACCTAACCTAACCTTATTCCTGCCCCCCCCTCCTATCTATCTTATTAGATGATAATGCACGCTTGTGATAATTGCTGTGATTAGAATGACAATGTATATTTATAACACTTAGGGAAACGCGTCCTAGAGGAGCTGTCCGATGATGACGAGCTCGTGTGCGTGTGAAGAAGAGGACGCCAATAGCAGGTCAAAAGGAATGTGAAATGTATATTATATTAATGCATGTATTATCGCCCATATATTCCTGACAATAAATAGTTATATAGTAATTGGCCCAACACTACATGCAATGAGCTTTAATAGTTCTGACTATCAAGGAAAGAAAAGATTATAGAAAAGATTTATGTCTCTGTTCTCTATTCAAGTTAAATACTAATTGAGAAAAATTAATTAATTAATGGAAACCTACATACCTACCATTTTTTATATCTTTTATCTCAGAAGTGGGATCTGAATTAATTGGGCATTGTTTAAACAAAACAAGAAATATTTTGTTATTGAAAAATATACATTTCACAAACTATGACTGTATGGCGTTGTCTTTGTGTTGTTTATTTTTCATCCCTTCTAGGAATGTATAATGCTTTATGCCTGTAAAAGTTTACAGTCACTGACACTTAACAAAATATAAACTCGTAACAAAAACTTGTTGGCCTGTCCGTCGCCTCACACGTGCGAGGGTAATAATTTAGATGAAAATGTCATACCCTGAAGTGGTACTAGACTCAGTTATTTGGGTTCGAGCGGAACTAATACATATTGTTTAGAGTAAGGGAAAGTGTTCCCTAAGACTTCAACTCAAAAGGCTCATAAATTTAAGTAATATCATTTGCCTCTCCTTGAATAGATTTGTTAGAATATTTCGCACATTAATGATAAAAATACTTTATCAATGCATTTATTAAATTTATAGCACTCGTTTGATTCTGAGAAATTGCCGGAACAAAATTATTACAGAATAGTATGTAAAATTATTCTATGGTCATATGAAAAATTTAGTAATTCACGTAAATCGTCAATTATATTAAATTGTACGCAAAGGCGATAATTACGTTGGTAATACTTGAGTGAAAACTAGTATTAATTTAATTCAGGACTATGAATATTGGTTGCCAAGATGTGTAACAAAATTCGGAAGCAACAAAGAGGTATAATAGCGATTGTAAAGCCTTATGAGAAACAGGGTTGTCAAGTCGAATCGCAGAATGATTCACCAATATTAAAATTAAATTTTGATAACCTTAAACTGTTCCAACCGGTTAAAATAAATTCTACAAAGTATAATACATATCAAAAGCAAGATTTACTATTGTTATTAAGTAAATAATGTGATTGTTTTACTCAAAATTTATCTTAAATTGGATAGATAAAATTTGCCAAAGTCGTAATTAATGTACTGGACAATAAACTCATAATATCGCATGTCATATCATGAGCGAGAGAATGTAAAAGAAATGATCAAAGAATTATTAGACAGACATTATTCAAGAATCATATTCAGCATATGTTTGTCTTGTTTTATTAGTGAAGTCTTTATAAAGATCATTGCAAATTGAATAATGTTACTGCTAAATAAATAAATAAATAAATGTATCATCACGGCATGTTGCCCATTGGTGGGTGTGCCGGTGTCTGCAGCACATGTAGACATCGGTGATGGTAGCGATGTGTTTTGCCGTGTGGGCGCTTGCCGGGCGTCGCCTCACGGGCGCTCGTGGCTGGTGTGGGGAGTGCACCACAGGGATCGCTTGTGTACGATTGGGGGTCTGCACTGGCCGGGGTCGAACCCGGGTTGCCGGATTGGTAGCCGGACGCTGTACGCACACGGCCACGCGACCCAACATGATACTGTTAAAGGTAAATATTCTTTACCGCGAATCGAGGATCAGTTTGATCGTTTATGGGAATATGAATTTAATCGGCTACCATTTGCTCACACAAAAATGTTCCCATTATCTTTCAGAGAATAGAATGATGGGTAAGATTTTAGGCCCATATAAAAGTAATATAACTGTGGCGTACATCGATGATATCTTAATACCATCTAGAATTATCAAGGATGGAATTGAAAATTTGGAATTAATTTTGAAAATATTGCGAAAGAAAGCGTTAACATTAAAATTTAGAAAATGTGTGTTTTTGCAACTAAAATCATTTATTTAGGATTTGAAATTAGCCGTGACGGCATACGGCCGGATGCAGTAAAAATTAAAGCTGTAAAAGATTTCCCAGTACTGCAAAATGTAAAGAATATTAGACAATTTATTGTATTAACAAATTATTTCTGACAATTTGTAAATAAATATGGCTGAATAGCACAGCCTCTTACGAAATTGTTAAAAAAGGAAACGTGGAGTTGAATAGAGTTGCAATTAATTGTTTTCGAAAAATTGAAACAAAATTTAATTCAACGTCCTATTTTGGCTAATTGTAATCCTCATGATGAAACGGAAGTGTATGTCGTTGCGAGAAGTTGGGTATAGCAGGCACCCTACTCCAAAGGCAGGACAATGGTGTAATATAGTTTACAGACTGCCGCATACTGCGGTCGTCAAACAAACGGTTGTGAAACAAAATTTCATTCTTAATTCACTTTTAAAAATATTGGCAGTAGTTGAAAGCTTAAAGAAATTCTAAGTATATTTAATCGGTATAAATTTCAAAATCGTAACTGACCGTAATGCCTTAAAAACTGCACGTTCGAAACAGAATCTAAATACCGAGTGGCTAGATCTCCAAGAATTCACATTTACAGTTCAGTACCGACCTGGGGTGCGAATGAGTGTCATATAGATACTTTGAGCCGTAATCCGGAAACTATAAAGTAAACGGCGTAGGAAATGCAAATTTTTAAAATAGAAACCACTGATTGGATGTTATGGACTTAATTAACCGATGAAAAAGTTTGCGAAATTCATGATATAATTTCGATGACTCTTGAAACCGAATAAGGGAAAAGTATTTATAAAAATTATGCCTTACGTAATGGACGAGTCTATAGAATCACAACGCGAACTATTCAGTGGGTGATACTCAAAGGGTTACATGTACACATTGTCCGTAGTGCACATGAAGATGTGGGGCACTTTACTGTAGAGAAAACGTTAAAGAAACTATGTAAAACATACTGGTTTCCAAAGATGAAAACGAATTTGCAAAAATATATTTCCTGTTGTCATTTTAGGCCCATTGTTGTTGATGCTTTCACAAAATTTGTCTTTGTCAAAGTGGTAAAATCTACCAAGAGTAAAAAGTTAATAAATATTTGAATAAACGATTTGGAAAATATAGCGTAACTACAAGAATAATGCCGGATAGATGTATGGCTTTCACATCAAAGACATTTTTAAAATATTGTCAAGAAACAGAAGTAAAACATGTTAAAAATGTCGTAACTACAGCAAAAAGTAGCGGTCAATTTGTGCTACTTAATAGAACTATTTTACCTGTGTTGTCGATTAGTTGCGAGGATGCTAATAAATGGCAAGATTACATAGCGACAGTACAATTCGCTATGAATAATACGTACAGTAAAAGTACAAAATACCAAGTGAATTATTTTTTGGGTATAAACCGCGACCATTAACAAATTTATTATTAACAGCGAAAGTACAAGTAAGAGCAATCACATTCACGTGATATTAATGTAGAGCGTGAAGAAGCAACCGAAAAATTATTATTTGAATTTTTGCAAATATTTGATAAAAAAAAAACGACATTCAGATTTTGTAATATTCGAGAGACAAATTATTAGCGAGGGCCCTAGTAAGAAATTAATACCACCATACGCGGGTCCTTTCATAGTAAAAAGTATTGCCAAATGACAGATACTTGGTTTACGGCCTCCGTGGACAGAAGCCGCTGAGTTAAATAATGCAGTGCCCGTCAACAAGTTAAAGCGCGGACCGGAGCGGTCCTGCAGCTGAAGGTATGTCTTCGAACTCGCTGTGTAAGAGCAGTATGAGTGATGAAGACTTAGGGTTGGAATCAGAATATAGTTCAAATACTGATAGTTGTCTATAAACTTTAAAACCCTCCTCGGGGACGAGGAGATAATCAGGATAGGCCGAATGTAAGATTCACTTTTCGGCTGCGTGCCGCTGGTTAGGAATGCAGGCAGAAAGCACTTGACTTTCCAAAGTATAAACACATTCCTAGAAAAATAAACAACGCTCGATCCCTCCAACCTTTGGAGGCTGGATGACTAGGTCAGTTGTGTTGTGACCAGTGTACTATGCAGATGTGTGTAAGTGTCAATAAGACGAGCAGTTTGCTGTAATAAAAGGTGAGTGATTAAACTCACGGTTATTCTAATTATTGAACAGGTATGATGATCAGGTGCAAATCAACAGATGCTTGAGTGATATGTTTATACACTGTTTGTGTATTTGATATGCATGGTATATGTGAAGTATACATTTGTATTATTTGTTTGTGGCCACAACTTGTAGTTATATCCTAATATCCGAAGGGTTGTCTGGGACAACCCTGGGTCCATAGAGCCTCGTGCTCTGAAGGTGGCTAGGGTACCTACATAGTGGAGAAACACCAAGTGGGTCAGGGACCCACAGGCCTCTGGGAGGTCGAACTCTGGGAGTTCAACATGTCTGGGACATGTGTTGGTGGCTATGGTACCGCTAGTGACACTAAATGAGAGGCTGAGATCCACGAGAACGTCTGGGACGTTTATTATAGGTCTGGGACCTATGTGTGATCGTAAGCTAACCTGTCATGATGGGTCTGGGACCCATGGCCTCTTGGAGGTCGAGCTCTGGGAGCTCAACATGTCTGGGACATGCGTGGCGACGGTACCGCTAGTGGCTTAAAGTGACAATTCACAAGAGCCGTATTCCAGCAGATTGTCCCTGCACTAGGTGCATACTTTGGCGGATAGGGGTACCGGAACCCACGAGGTGCTAGGCCGCATTTAATATGCGGGGCGCCTGCCCAAGTCTGGGACTTGGGAGTAACCTTATTCCTGCCCCCCCCTCCTATCTATCTTATTAGATGATAATGCACGCTTGTGATAATTGTTGTGATTAGAATGACAATGTATATTTATAACACTTAGGGAAACGCGTCCTAGAGGAGCTGTCCGATGATGACGAGCTCGTGTGCGTGTGAAGAAGAGGACGCCAATAGCAGGTCAAAAGGAATGTGAAATGTATATTATATTAATGCATGTATTATCGCCCATATATTCCTGACAATAAATAGTTATATAGTAATTGGCCCAACACTACATGCAATGAGCTTTAATAGTTCTGACTATCAAGGAAAGAAAAGATTATAGTATAATACAGTATGTTTATATCATGTCTCTGTTCTCTATTCAAGTTAAATACTAATTGAGAAAAATTAATTAATTAATGGAAACCTACATACCTACCATTTTTTATATCTTTTACTTATGCACTTCAAAAACCGCAGTATCTAAGAATAGACAGTTGCGGGAAACGAAGCATCTACCTTAAGCCGGCCATATTGTTAGGTAACGTGCTAAGCTCCTCTTCTTCTACACTCTCGAATAGGTATTTTATACAGAAACACAAAGAAAATACACGATATCAGAGTTTTACCAGTGTCATTTATTGAAACATTTCTGCTGCATGATTTTACAAAGGCTGCTTCTAAATATATGTTTACCTTAATATTAACAGGTGTTCAAATGTGAGGTTGCTTTTTAAATTACCCTCCATTTTTTATCTCGTAGGTATCTGTCGTGGGACAATTGATATTGGTGAAGTAAAAGCATTACGGTGCAAGAACGCGTACTTATATAAAAAAAAACCGTATAGAGAAAGTGTAGCCGAAACATTTAAAAAATGCTGTGGAGAATTTGGAAGAAACAGCATTCCATCTAAAACAGTTATTGCTAAGTTATTAGAGAAATTGAAAAATTGGTACAGTACAGTCATTAAAAAAACATTGCTGTAGTAATGAAAATGTTCCTGAAACTGTAAATATTTACACTTTACCTATATTTTTAATACGTTTTTATATTATAAACACGCGTTGTTGCATTGTGTAGCGTTTCATAACTAAATAATGTAATGCTTTTACTTCACAAATGTATATCAACTATCATACGACAGGTATCTACGACAAAAAGGCGGATAATTCAAAAAGAAACTTCAAAGTTGAACACCTTTGTAATCCCAAGTTACAATTTTTTAACAAATCCAATTTATAAGTAATTACGTTATACAACCTTAAACTAATTGCATTCGCAAAAATAAGACACACAGCTTTAAATACAATGGGGGTCATTAAAAAAAAATAATTGTCGATTTTTTTTTTATAAAATCATGAAATCCATCTCATTTAATAAATATAGTAATAGAAAATAATTTGAAATATGCTACTTTTCATTCATAAATTTGCTAATAAACTTTCGCGGTTTTAAACACGGACTAAATTTGTGACGACACAAATTCATACTCACACAAAGACAATTCACTCTCACACACACACGCTTCACAACATGAAACAGTAACCTAGCCTAAAAGTGTGACAGCTGACAGCAAAATATACAAGAGAGAAGATTATTATTACTTTCTATTTCTTTAAAAGTACTAGTGCAGTATAAATTATGTAAATAAACCATTTATTTAAATAAATACCAAACCAAAAAATCATATCTCTGATTCTAAAGAATTATAAGATGAAAAACATACACATACATGTTTAATTTGACCTATTTTTTCAAGAAAAAAATAAATCAGAAAATGTGAAATGACCCCATTGCACACACATGCGACTAAATAATCGTGCGCGCACTTGTATTTAAGTGTTTAATTTTGCGACTGAACCATCGTGCTACAGAAAATCGCATGAGTACGTCTAGTCTTAGTTATCAGATAAATTAATTACATTATCTAACGCATTTCTAAAACAAACAGACACACCCAAAAATTGCGTGATCCCGTCTTCAACAATAATTATTTATTTCGCGCCTGTAAACCAGGAGGCGGAGCTTAGCCGATGTGCTACGAATCACTAATTATGGTTGTCAATTTGGAAAGTGGTTTTTTAAAAAGGAAAATTACACCTTTCTTTACTTTATTCTAAGACTAGCTGACCCGCCCCGGCTACGCACGGTGTAAAGCTAGAATAACGATTAGCTACACGTGTACCAATAATTTTTCACATTTACTTCAGAGACATGCACTGCATAGGGAGCCGGCAACCTGCCTCGCATCGTACATGTAACAGGCTCCGCCCACTGCCCTCCCGATCCCCGCACTGCACCTAACATCCCGTACCGCTCTGAGGGATGATTTTTCAAATCGCTAAAACAATCTTTATTTCTTATCAAAAGCACAAATAATTTTCTTTATATCCCTAACTTGAGAAATGATGGGTTCTTCATACAAACTTTCACCCCCTATTTCACCCCCTTCAAGGTTTATTATCGCGACAAAAGGTAGCCTATGTCCTCCAAGTTCCAATCTATCTCTATACCAAAATTCATCAAAACTGGTTCAGCGGAAGAAATGATGGGTTCTCCATACAAACTTTCATCCCCTATTTCACCTCCTTCAAGTTTTATTTTCGCGACAAAAGGTAGACTATGTCCTCCAAGTTCCAATCTATCTCTATACCAAAATTCATCAAAATTGGTTTAGGAGAAGAAATGATGGGTGCTCCATACAAACTTTCATCCCCTATTTCATCCCTTCAAGTTTTACTTTCGCGACAAAAGGTAGCCTATGTCCTTCTTCAAGGTCCAATCTATCACTATACCAGAATTCATTAAAATTGGTTCAGCGGTTTAGGCGTGAAAAAGTAACAGACAGACAGACAGACAGACATACAGAGTTATTTTCGCATTTATTATATTAGTATGGATTACTATTCTACAATGCTACACAATCTGTACTAATCTCTTTGTTTTACATTATATTTAATTTTATATATGGTTTTTATATGCTGCGTCAGGGGTTTCCTGTTTCTGTGGATGTTATGCGTTTACAGTATATACTCGCTAGATCAATGGTAATGGTACCTCTGAGGAGTGCATCTGCTGTTTATATTTATACTGTTGCATCGCTGAGAAGTGCAACTACTGTTTATATTTATACTGTTGTGGGGAAATATATAACGCAAATAATGTAAATATACAAAACATGACAAATATTTATTTAATTGACATCATAACAATATTACAAAAACATTATTCTTCTTTGTTCTTTCGGCCGGCTTTCGGTAAATCATTTCTGTCCCGGCTGACTATCACCGCTACATTACCCCCATGGCAGTGATGAACGATATAAATCTTCTTAGTTTCTTTAAAATGTACTTTACGATCTAATTTTTTCTTGGGTTGTGTAGTAGAAGCTGGTAAATCATCTTCGGAAAGAGAATATGTTGATTTAAGTCTGTTAATGGAAACTGTTCGTTGATATCTCCAATTTGCACAGTGTAATATTTTTCATTTCGAGATATTACTTTGTATGGACCATTGTAGCAAGGATGAAGTGGACCTTTTGCTGCATCATTCCGCACGAAAACATGGCTACACTTATCTAAATTATTGAAAACAAATACATGTTTGGAACCATGTTGGCTGACAGGTACTGGACGTAAATTTTGAAGATAGTTCCGAAGTTCATTAACAAATGTAGGTTCTGGAAGAGAGTCATCTTGTTTTTGGTTAACAAGAAACTCACCTGGAAGACGGATATTTTCTCCATAAACGAGTTCAGCTGATGTTGAATGAAGATCTTCTTTCCAGGCTACGCGAATACCAAGAAGAACTACAGGCAGAATGCGGGCCCAGTCTTGTGTAGCGTGACAACGTATGGCTGACTTTAGTTGTCGGTGGAAACGTTCAACCATACCATTGGCCTGAGGGTGGTAACTGGTGGTAGTACAATGCTTGTATCCAAGAATATTACTTAGCGATCTAAACAGATTAGACATAAATTGTTGGCCTTGATCGGAAGTTATTCTTGCTGGAACGCCGAATCGCGCTATCCAGTTTGAGACAAATGCTGCTGCTACATTTGATGCATCCATATTTTCCAGTGGTACAGCTTCAGGCCACCTTGTGAAACGGTCGACGATCGTTGGGCAGTACCTGTAGCCTGTAGAGATGGGAAGTGGACCAATTAAATCAATGTGAACGTGTTCGAATCTTGCACTTGCAAACTCAAAGTGACCAACAGGAGCTGAAATATGTCGAGATATTTTGTTTTTCTGACAATGAATACAGCTGCGGGCCCATTTCCTACAATCTGATTTTAATGATGGCCAAACGAAACGTTGTGCTACCATTTTAACGGTTGCATTAATTCCAGGATGTGCTAAATCATGTACAGAATGGAAGGCTTGCTTTCTAAAATTTTTGGTTACGAATGGACGTACCTTTGAAGTTGAAACGTCACAAAAAATATCTTTTGTTGCACCAGGTATGCAGATTTGTCGAAATTGCATACTTGACATGTTTGATTGTAGCCAACTTTTTAGTTCGATGTCATCTTTTTGTTCTGTTGCAAAGGTGTCGTAGTCGATTGTAGTTTTTATTTCTTCAATTCGAGAGAGAGCGTCTGCAATGATGTTATCTTGACCAGAAATATGTCTGATGTCTGTCGTAAATTGTCCTATGAAGTCGAGATGTCGAAATTGTCTCGGTGAACATTTATCAGGATTTTGTAGGAAAGCAAAGGTCAATGGTTTGTGATCTGTAAAAACTATAAATTGTCTTCCTTCAACCATGTGTCTAAAATATTTTATTGCTCGAAATATAGCGAGAAGTTCGCGATCATAAGCACTATATTTCTGTTGCACAGGAGTTAACTTTTTGGAGAAAAAAGCTAAAGGTTGCCAACCACCTGGTGCTTGTTGTTGTAGTGCTGCACCAAGATGAATATTCGATGCATCTGTAAAAATAGCAAGTGGCAATGAAGAATCTGGATGTGCTAGTAGTGTAGCATCTGTTAGGCTCTGTTTACTAGCCGTGAAAGCTTGAAGTGTATCTGGTGTCCATGCTATATTTTCTTTGCTTTTTAATTCTCGACCTTCAAGAAGTTTGTTGAGCGGTGCTAAAATTTCTGCGGCATTTCTTATAAATCTGCGGTAAAAATTTAGCATACCAAGATATCGACGAAGTTGTTGGATAGTGTTTGGTTTTGGAAAATCTTGTATGGCTTTGACCTTGTCTTCCTTGGGTTTGACTCCTGCAGCTGAGACTGTATACCCGAGGAAGGATACTTCTGTAGCACCAAAAACACACTTTGCTGGGCTAATGATGAGTCCGTAGTCGCTCAATCTCTGAAACAATGTAATAAGATGTTTCTCATGTTCTTCTTCTGAAGAAGATGCCACCAAAATGTCATCTATATAAGCATATGCAAAATCCAAATCTCTTAGTACTTCGTCGATAAATCTCTGAAATGTCTGCGCAGCATTTCTAAGTCCAAACCGCATGAGAGGAAATTCATAGAGTCCGAATGGTGTCGTGATGGCTGTTTTGCAGACGTCATCGGAATGTACAGGGATTTGATGGTAAGCACGTACAAGATCTATGGTGGAGAAAATCGTCTTCTGTGCTAACCCGTGCACAAAATCTTCAATATGTGGCGCAGGATAGCGGTCAGGAACAGTGCGTTGATTGAGTGCTCTGTAGTCACCACAAGGACGCCACTCATCTTTTTCTTTCTTGGGGACCATGTGTAGCGGTGAAGACCATGAACTGTCAGAGGGTCGCGCAATACCAAGTTTTACCATGGCATCAAATTCACGGCGAGCAGCTTGTCACTCACTCACTCACTCACTCACTCACTCACTCACTCACTCACTCACTCACTCACTCACTCACTCACTCACTCACTCACTCACTCACTCACTCACTCACTCACTCACTCACTCACTCACTCACTCACTCACTCACTCACTCACTCACTCACTCACTCACTCACTCACTCACTCACTCACTCACTCACTCACTCACTCACTCACTCACTCACTCACTCACTCACTCACTCACTCACTCACTCACTCACTCACTCACTCACTCACTCACTCACTCACTCACTCACTCACTCACTCACTCACTCACTCACTCACTCACTCACTCACTCACTCACTCACTCACTCACTCACTCACTCACTCACTCACTCACTCACTCACTCACTCACTCACTCACTCACTCACTCACTCACTCACTCACTCACTCACTCACTCACTCACTCACTCACTCACTCACTCACTCACTCACTCACTCACTCACTCACTCACTCACTCACTCACTCACTCACTCACTCACTCACTCACTCACTCACTCACTCACTCACTCACTCACTCACTCACTCACTCACTCACTCACTCACTCACTCACTCACTCACTCACTCACTCACTCACTCACTCACTCACTCACTCACTCACTCACTCACTCACTCACTCACTCACTCACTCACTCACTCACTCACTCACTCACTCACTCACTCACTCACTCACTCACTCACTCACTCACTCACTCACTCACTCACTCACTCACTCACTCACTCACTCACTCACTCACTCACTCACTCACTCACTCACTCACTCACTCACTCACTCACTCACTCACTCACTCACTCACTCACTCACTCACTCACTCACTCACTCACTCACTCACTCACTCACTCACTCACTCACTCACTCACTCACTCACTCACTCACTCACTCACTCACTCACTCACTCACTCACTCACTCACTCACTCACTCACTCACTCACTCACTCACTCACTCACTCACTCACTCACTCACTCACTCACTCACTCACTCACTCACTCACTCACTCACTCACTCACTCACTCACTCACTCACTCACTCACTCACTCACATACATACGGACATCATCATAAAAATGTTATAATTGGATTCTAGGGACCTTGAAATGTGCTTATCCACTAAAATCTAGATATGCGAATTTTAGCATGATTCCAATACCTCTCTTAGCGAGAGGTAAAAATGGTTGGGCCTATTATATATTTCAATCTTTAATTATATTTATTGTTGTAATAATAATAAATAAAATTGTTATAAATACGTTTTACGTTTTTTATATAAGAATATCTGGGAACAGTCCACACTGCCGAAAACCGTACCGCCGAAAAGCCATCTACCGAATAGTCACAGTGTCGAAATGTCATAGTGCCGACACTTACCCCCACCACCATGTCCATAGCGTCGAAACCTTCAATGTCCACCCCGTCCACCCTGCCGAAATGTCATAATGCCGACACTTACCCCCTCCACAATGTTCATAGCGCCGACATTGCAATGTCCGTAGCGTTTACTATAGGTGCGTTCGGTATATCATACGGAGTTGGAGTATTTACGGAGCGGTGTTGGAGTGGAGTAGGAGTAGAGCTGGAGTTGGAGTAGATCGAGGGAACAAGGTACACTCCTTTATTTGTGATTAACCGAACGAGTGGAGTTAAAATTTTGGTGCACGAATATAATAACCTCCTTTTTTGACAATCTGATATACTGCACTGCTAAAAAAAAATAAATAATGAACCATACAGAAATTATTCAGTTCGGTATTATTCTTTAATGATTCTGAAGAAAGTATATATTAGAAATGGTACAGAATTCTTACCGTTCCGACGTACTGTGCCTTGTAATATTACGAAACAATATTATAAATATAAAATAATTGTGTATAATAAAATATTTCAACATAAAAATACAAAATGATCTGACAGATGTCAAATAAAACAAAAAAACTCCATGTATGCTTGCATATCGAGGTTGGACTTATGGAGTTAACACTTTCTACTCCACTTGACTCCATTCTGCATTTGCCGAACGCTCCATTTTAAGACGCTTCTCACTCCATGTAATTACCGAACGGTGCTAGGAGTGTACAGAGTGAAAAGAGTGAACAGAACTCATTTGCCGAACGCACCTATTGGAATGTGCGTAGCGCCGACACTGGTGCAATGTCCAATCCGTCGTAATGTCATAGTGCCGACACTTGACTGTTCATAGCGCCGACGGCCGACAACATACCCCCTCCACATTGCTAGTAGTGTAGACCAGATAAATGTTCATAGTAGGTAAGAGCCGGCCAAAATCAGTACAATATTTATATAATAGATGGTACAGGCATCGCAATTCTAAACAAGTTTCTCGTTGTTTTCTTGTAATATCAATATATAATTTATGAATTAAATATTTATTATGTGTAAATACTGAAAGGCAGTTGAACTTTTCAGCACATAAAAATATATAAATATGTTAAAATAACTTTCCTGGTTAATAATTGGAAATACACTTGGATAATAAGCAGTTTAACTCACATACATACGGACATCATCATAAAAATGTTATAATTGGATTCTAGGGACCTTGAAATGTGCTTATCCACTAAAATCTAGATATGCGAATTTTAGCATGATTCCAATACCTCTCTTAGCGAGAGGTAAAAATGGTTGGGCCTATTATATATTTCAATCTTTAATTATATTTATTGTTGTAATAATAATAAATAAAATTGTTATAAATAAGTTTTACGTTTTTTATATAAGAATATCTGGGAACAGTCCACACTGCCGAAAACCGTACCGCCGAAAAGCCATCTACCGAATAGTCACAGTGTCGAAATGTCATAGTGCCGACACTTACCCCCACCACCATGTCCATAGCGTCGAAACCTTCAATGTCCACCCCGTCCACCCTGGCGAAATGTCATAATGCCGACACTTACCCCCTCCACAATGTTCATAGCGCCGACATTGCAATGTCCGTAGCGTTTACTATAGGTGCGTTCGGTATATCATATGGGGTCCCGTGGCCGCGTGCCTGAGTGTCTGGTCGCGAACCTGGGGGAACCGGGTTCGATCCCGACAGACGCCAAATATTTCCAATTTTAAATGGCACAAAAGTGACCCCTGTGGTGCACTCTCCACACTAGCTTTGAGTGCCTGTGAGGTGACGCCTGATAAGCGCCCACACGGTAAAATATATCGTCATCATTACCGATGTCTACATGTGTTGTAGATACTGGCACACCCAGAAATGGGTAATATGCCGTGATGATATATTTATTTATTTATTTATAATTGTAAAATTGTTGAAAGGATTTTGATTACAAGAATGAATCTAACAAAGAAAATTTCATCAATATTTTAAAACTAGCTTATTTCGAAGAATCAAAAGTATAGTTTAAACTTTAAAGCGCGTGCAAATTTATATTATGCGGGGAGGAGGGGCGTACACATATTTGTTATTTGTATGTAAATATTTGTATTATTAGAGATGAATTATACAAAAACATTATATATAATACCTTTATTTATGATTTGGTGATGTATTTTTAAATAAATAATATTTCGTTTCCATTTTTTTTTTTTTTACTCAGATTTGGCTTTTGACAGAACTCAATTAGCTACCCCTAGCCAAATCGTTCCTTCACAATATTACTCGAAACATTACCTTTGAAAAATTTTCAGCTGGTTGGAGAAATATATCCACCTGTAAACAAACGAGAAACCTTATTTCTAAACCAACTTATAAGTTAGCCAATTATCTCATCAGACTTTCGAGGAACAACCTTAAATTTCTTGTTGAGGTCCTTACGGGACATGGTCGGTTCAACAAACACATGTACCGCATAAAAATCTCCGACAGTCCTCTTTGTAGAGGCTGTGAGATGGATGACGAAACAGTGGAACACATTCTTCTCGAGTGTCCCGCTCTAGCGTTAAAGAGAGGATCCATGTTAGGGGAATTCTGGCCTTCCATGGCCGCACTTAGCTCAACTTCCCCCGCTAACTTGTTAGCCTTCTTCCTAAGCGTAGAATGGCTTCAAGATCGGTAGGTCGGAAGCTGTGCTACAGGAGGTAGTACAATGGGCCCATTTGTGAGGCCTAAGTGCGCGTGCAGTATCTTTCTTCACCCTCCACCTCAAATCCAGAATCCAGAATCCAGAACTCAATTAGCCATTTCATCATAGTAAATGATATGAATTAATTAATGAAGATACTTTTATTTTTAAATTAAATTCTTATTTTACAGCTCTTAACAAATTCAAAAAGGTGTTTCCAAATCTTGATATTTTTAGTCGATAGTAGAATGCTAAGTTTTGTAGGGAACTCAATTAGACTATTAGTTAAGTGTTGAAATAATACTGTTTGATGCTGGGCGTATAGAGGACAATTGAATATAAAATGGCTAAGATTTGCTTCGATTGACGGGTCACATGAGCAAAATGGAGAATCACATAGTCTTAATTTAAAGGCATGGCTTGGTACTAAAGTATGGTTGAAACGCATGCGTATTATTGTTGTGATTACCTCTCTGTCTTCAAAATTTTTAAACCACGTTTTCGAGGGAATAGTTGTTTGACATTCAAAATATGATTTACCTACCGTTTGACTATTTTTTGTAAATTCGGAGTGCCATTTACGACAATAGCTGAAACTGAGGGATGTTTTGATATCTGTAATTTCGAGTGGGTAATGGAGAGGGATGCCAGATTCGATAGCATCTTTTCTAATGAGTCGACTATTTCATTACCTGGAACATTATTGTGTCCTTTAATCCATATGATGTTGATACTGATGTCAATACTTTCAAGCTCATGGATTTTCTGCACGATGTTATATATAAGATTAGAGTTGTTTTTTATAAAGTTAGGAAATTTTAATTTCTGTAAGGCACTTTTGCAATCCGATAATATAGCAACCGAGGAAAATGAAGTCTGACGAATCAGTTTAAGGGCCTCGTAGATGGCTACCAGTTCTGCCGAGGAAATTGACATCTCATTGTCAAGTTTAAATTTGGGTTTATGATTAGTTTGGGGAATAAAAATCGCACAACCAACGCCGGATTTTGATTTGGATCCGTCTGTATAAACGTGAAGCGCATTAGGGAATTCGGATTCTATTTTCTCATGAAAAATAATATTATCAATATCAGGGAGTGAGTCTGGTTGAAAAGAAAGGAAACCGGGATAGATAAATTCATTTTCCATGGAATATTTAAATGGATAATTATAACATAAGAGAGTATTGGTTTGGAGATTGTGGACTGGTAATTTAGCGAGGTGTTCGTTTCCATTTAATATGCTCTTTCATGAATTGTTTAACGAATTTTGTTCAGTTATCATATCATATTAACTCAAATTTCGCGGCGTTTGGCCACATTATGTATATAAAGTCACTATGCAAAAACCTAATAACAATATGCGGATAATTTTTTTTGGAAATTAACACAAAGAGGTAGATCAGAGTCTCAAGCTTGAAGGATTGATTTTCTGAGAAGTACACGAATATCAAGACTTCAAAGTGGAACAAATGCGGAAGTAAGACAAACAATACAAGCGGAAGAAGTCATAACTTCAAATTCAAGAATTCAAAATGGACAACTTACTTGATATGGCCAGGCCATGTACATGTCAAATGAAAGAAAATAGATGGCCAAAACGAATTTTTAATTGGGTACCACAATATAAAAGAAAATGTGAAAAACCACGGAAAAGTTGGAGAGCAGAAATAAATGATAATGAATCAAATGAAATAAGAGAACTAGAAGAAATGGATTGAGAAAATAATAGGAATATGCAAATAGCACTAACTGTAAAAAATACCGGTTTTTATATAAATTAAAAATATATGAGAATCTTTGAAATAATTTGATATCCTGATTTTTTAAATTAGAATTACTATAAAATAATAATAAATGGGTCCATAAACCAATTTTTAAAAATATTTTTAAATGAAAGTTCGGTTAAGTTTGAAGCAATTCGTGGTATCAAAAAGTCATAATTTTTTTTTTTGTATAGCTGCATTTGATTTTAAAGAAACCTATACCTATCTTTCTCACACTACTTTCTGTAGTAGGCTGCGCGAGAAAGATGCCAATAGTGTGACGTCATCTGTGGCCTGGAAATACATTCAAATATCTCGCAAAGTAATTATTAAAAAAAAGTTTTTTTTATCTTAATCGTTATTTATTGAGTAATACTTTAAGGATAAAGTGTACATTTTATTATTTTTTTGTTATGGTTTATGGGCCTATTAACCCTTCGGAGGTGGCGCTCAATCTGACAGACCCGAACAATTTTATAGCATACTGCGAACGTTTTTGTTGGTTTACATTTTTTAAAGTTAAATTCTTATTTGTTTTATTTTTTATGTAAAATGTTCGTTTTCATAGAAAAAAGGCTCAATTTATCAACTCATACCATAATTTTGTATGAAAAATACGCCGATCCAGGTAGTTTTTTTTTTTATATGGGTCTCTCAATCCCACACACACACACACACACAAGCAGACACAAGCACGCACGCACACACACGCACACGCCCACGCTCACGCCCACGCCCACACATACATATGTTAAGCACATTCTAAAAATGGTGGAATAAGATACTGAATTATCCGGATAAAGTTTGTTTATTTTAAAATAGTTGTATTTTAGGAATATTTTTTAATTCTTTCAAGATGGTCCTGATGACATTCGTAGATTGGGTTCCATATCACTGAGCAATATTCCAGTTTGGAACGAATGAAACTGTAATATAGTGTTATGATGTGCGAAATACTGGTAAAACCTTTGGTATTACGGATAATAAAACCTAGCATACGAATGGAATTATTGTAAATATTATTCCTGGTCCCTACATTATGGGCTTGGAATATAAAATTCGAAATGCATAAATATCACTCTGTACATTTCTTGCCATGTACATTTATCGCCTTGTATATTTTTCCTAATTTGTATAAATCTCCTCCTTGAAGTTATATTGCCCTGCACATTTGTCATTTTGCGAATTGTTCAAATCTATACCATGAAGTTGAAGCGAATTTGAAATTGGCGCGTTCGCATATCGAAGTACACTCGGAAAACAAAATATATTTAATTTATAGTTTGCAGCGTTTGCAGACTAATATTTAGTTCTTCTACTTATTTTTAGATGGCATATTTGAAAGACACGAATTTCTAATTCAAATTATTACCAATTTGGTATTTTCATATTCCTGGATTATTTGTTGTTGTAATAATAGAAAAAATAATACATATTTTATAGTATTCTAATATTTCTTTGAACTTTAATCTGACAGTTAATATATACAGGTATCTCTTAAATAGTGGGACATGGCTTAACCACAGATTCCTGATGCTAATAAGACGATTTAACCAAACTTGCTTCTACCGGAAATTGTACCAATTAGCCAGAATTCTGCTTCAAAGTTCTTCGAAAAAAAAAAAAAAATTGCTTATAATAATCGGACGCTTTATTCGATTTGGATGAAATTTGGTATGACAGTTTATATGGTTATAAGTCATCTTTTAAGATGATACTTGTTATTAATAGTGAACCACTAGTGTATGAAACCTAGGTGTCCCAACATTAATTAGACCGTAACTTTTTAATAGCAACGCCGAAAACGTGAAATTATTTTTCTTCAGAAAGATACATTCAATAGTAAACTTTTCTCTCTCTGTGTAATTTGTGATATCTGTTACGGTTCACACAGAAAAAAATAAAATCTGATTGTCTGCACTGCTAAATTTTTAAAATAAATTTAATCTAGCGGTCTATCCTAATGTTAAACAAGTAATTTTTAATGACAGTTATCAATCTTCACAACGTGTTTAGGAGTAAGTTGAGATATGTAATCGTCTTATTTATAATGATGGTAGTAAAATATTATTAGGCCGAACAAACGGATGTTACTAATTTTGGAATGTTGTGAAGAAAATTTTTGACAACCCGTAAAACAAATGTTACTGTCATTAAAAATTACTTGTTTGACATTTGAATAGACTGCTAGATTAAATTTATTTTAAAATTTTAGCAGTGCAGACACTCAGATTTAATTTTTTTCTGTGTGAACCATAACAGATATCACAAATTACACAGAGAAAGAAGAGTGTACTATTGAATGTATCTTTCTGAAGAAAAATCCTTTCACGTTTTTGGCATTGCCATTAAAAAGTTACGGTCTAATTAATATTCGGAGACCTAAGTTTCATACACTAGTGGTTCACCAATAATAACAAGTATTACCTTAAAAGATGACTTATAACCATATAAACTGTCATACCAAATTTCATCCAAATCGAATAAAATTTTTTTTCGAAGAACTTTGAAGCAGATTTCTGGTTAAATGGTACACTTTCTGGTAGAAGCAAGTTTGGTTAAATCGGCTTATTTTAGCATCAGGAATCTGTGGTTAAGCCATGTCCCCCTATTTAAGAGACACCCTGTATTTATTATAAAATAGTACATTATATTTTTATGTACTTTATAATAATTAATCATAAAAGGTATATTTCATAAGATTTAGAAATACAAATATCAAACCTTGGCAAAAATATTCAAAATGGGATAAAGGCGAGTGTCAAAGATGACAGAAGACTCCGTAGGAAGAAAATTGAAATGTGCTAGAGCAAAACTTCACGGATGTTTTCTATTTCTGACAGTTACATATTTATGTATCATCGCATAGAAGACAAGTAAATTAATTAAAAGGTAAATAAATATAACGCACATGTAATTTAAATATATACTATTTACTTTCAGAAAGATTTTTCTGTAGAATTAAATGCGGAATTGGCAGGAAATTATTCTTGACTCCGAAAGCATGTCGTCAAAATCGACCGGGAATTATAAAACCTGAAAGTAGGCTTCTGGTTTCTTGACCAGTGTTGCCAACTTAAGGGATATATCCCTTTTTAAGGGATTTTTTTACGTTAAAAGGGACAAAGGGATTTTGCAAAAAATTAAGGGATATTTTAAGAATCAGTACATTATGTAATTTTTCAATAACTTATTTTTATAAAGTAAATCACAAATCAAATAAATAGACTTAGATGGCGCTGCGTTGCGTTTGAGTTGGGGAATTTTACTAAATTGTGTTGAGTTGGCGTTGCGTCTTTTGTGACGATGTGACTCTGACTCGTGACATATGGTTGTACGGTGTCTTGTTTGCTATATAAGAGAAAAAATGACGGAAAACGGCGAAAATGAAATCACAGATGAAGGAAGCAATGGTGATGATGTTAAATAAAAAAAAATAAAAGTGTATAAAAAGAAATTTTCAAGGAAGTGATGGTAAATTCAGAGTTTCAAATAATAAATATTTTAAGGGATTTTTCGGTTTAAAAAGGGATATTTTGAGAGTGTTTTGGGGATTTTTTGCTTTCTGAGGTTGGCAACACTGTTCTTGACTGCATCTTGAAAGCGTTTATTGTGAACGAACCGAACTAGCGCAATATTTAAATAGCTGTCATTTGTCTTATTCGAAAACTAAAAAATTTAATGATGTGATTTTGTTACATATTCCTGTTTTATGTATTTTTATAAATAAAAAAATAAATACGGCTTGTTCCTGGTCGAAGAAGAAAACAACTGATACTACATTGTAAACAGTTGAAGATCTATATCCTTAAACACCACATAGATCCACTCCACTGATCGCGCAGTTTCTGAGGAATATGGGGAATGCACACAAAATTCGAAATGTATAAAAATCACTCTGTACAATTCTGGCCATGTTCATTTTTCGAAACGTACATTTATCGCCTTGTACTTTTTTCCTAATTTATATATTTCCTCCTTGAAAATATATTGCCCTGTTCATTTCTCTCCATGTACATTTTTTCGAAAGTATAAATCTCCTCCTTGAAGTTATATTGCCCTGTACATTTGTTACCTGATTAATTTTGCGAAATGTTCAAATCTATACCATGAAGTTTAAGCGAATTTGAAATTGGCGCGTTCGCATATTGAAGTACACTCGGAAAACAAAATATATTTTATTTAGTTTATAGTTTGCAGACTAATATTTAGTTCTTCTACTTATTTTTAGATGGCACATTTGAAAGACACGAATTTCAAATTCAAATTATTACCGATTTGAGGTTTGTTCGAACCTACAATTCTAAACAGTTCACGAACTAGTGAGCATGCGCATTTCACTTAAAAGCGTTCGAACTCTGTAGTTCTGAAATTCGAAATTCTAAGAACTATCAGTTCGGCGTTCGAACAGGCTAGAACTTTGAATTCAAATTCTCGTGGAACGGTTCTACCAGTTCGAGCAATGGAGCAAGTATTTCAAATTCTAACCATGCGCAGTGAAGTTTTAAGATTCTATTTGACGTTTAGAAAGCTATATAGAAATAATAGATTAATATACGTACCAATTTTATTAATTTATTTTATTAATAATTATTTTGGTTAAGGAAAATTTCATAAGTATGTATTGTCTGATATTGTTAAGGTTAAATATTTTTAATATACACAAAAAGCTACAGGATTGTAAGACGTTCATTCATATCATTAAAATATTAAAAATTCTTTTCACAATCAGCGACACTGTAATAATATTTATTTCGTTTAAAATATACATTTTCATTCTTCGTATTGTATTTGTTTCTACTTTTAACTTTTACTTTATACATATATTCACTTCGATTTTGTTGTCCATGCTTTATACTCCTTTTGAGGAGTATGCACGTCCATTTATTATTAGGTACAATTGAAAATTTAAAATATGATATTTGCAATTATGTATACCTAATTTATTTAATTATATGTATATTTTCTCCTTGATCGCACATTTTAAAACAATTTTCGTTTATTAAAACAAATGTATGTGACCAATTATAACCAATATGAGCGTTCGAACCTGTCCATGAGAGAACAGTTCTGAATTCACTTTCTTATATGTCATGCGCAGAACTCCTAATTCTGGAACAGTTCCGAATTGATGGCTGAACGGCTGAATTTCTCCACTTTTTCTCTGGCCTAATGTCGAAGTGACAGAGCAAAATAACCTCAAATTTACAAAAATAAATAAATTAGTAGAATAGTCTAAATCAGTATAACACCTTATTAAGTTACTAAATTGAAGAATAAAACAATATTCTGAGATATTTCATTTTATGTTTAACTGAAATGGATCATAGATGGTACTATGCAGTGAACTTCAAATGAAAATTATGGAAATATACATAATAAAACTGTTTTATATTATACCATTCAAATACACATATATATACATTTCATATTCAATTTTTAGCACATTTACATGTTTCTTTTTCATTGTAGATGGTCTGTGGTTTACAGAACCCAATCTAACGTTATCATATAGCAACTTTTTAAAAATATTGTAATTGAAAACGATAAATAAACAATAAATGCAAATAAAAAAGAAAATTAGGAACTTTCATTTTATAGATTGACATATTTTGAAACTAGATGTTGGTACTTTGGAGAACGAAAAAACCGGTAAAATTTTTGCGATTTAAAATTCAAATTATTCAAATCTTCGGCATCGCTCTTTTCAAACGTTGAATAACTGATTTATCTGTGTTGAGCATTCATCAAGCTATTTGTTATTATCAATAATTGCTAAAAATAATTTCTAATATTAATAAGAATAATTTCCTGCCAATTCCGCATTTAATTCTGCAGAAAAATCTTTCTGTGAATTATTTGTAACCAAAATGAATCAATTTTTCCCATACATATTTTATCATGAAAATTTTTATGCACGGACGTATCATAATTTGACAATTATACACGAATTTCTTTGACAAAAATGTCATTTTATAGCCCGCGAGCCTCATTATAGCCCGCCGGGCTATAATTAAACGTCAAACAAAATTATAACCTACAATATAAACAATTTAAACAGGCAACATGAAAAGTTTTTATTACAAATCGAAATTTTTTATATTTAATGAAAAATGAAAATTAATTTTGTGATATTTATGTGGAAACATAAATATCTACATAACTAATAAACAAATAATAACCTGTTCTCCGCTTTCATGGCAACACTAGATATTGGATGTACGAGGACAAATTCTTTTCGATACAATTTTTCTAACACTCATAATTTGAAAATTTTCGTCCGTGCATAAAGTTTTGTATGTTCCATGAGCGTAACTTGCTTTTATGGCCTTTGACGTGTTTTTATCCCTTTTCTTACGCCTCGGGCTCAAAATCCCGCCGCAGGCCATAAAAGCCTCCTTCCGCTCTTAATTAAAATTAATGTTAAAATTGGATTCTAGGGACCTTAAAACGTGGTCATTTACTAAAATCTCGATATGTGATTTTTAGCACGATCCCTACACCTCCCTTAATAAGGGTAGCGGGAGGTAAAAATCGGTTGTGTCCAGCACAAAACCTCCCGAAAATTTAGTTCTTATTTATACATATAACATTTAAAAATACTGATAAATATATTATTTTTACATATCTTAATTTTATTTTAATCAAATATATTACTAATACATTCTCCTTAACACTATTTCATTATTAATTTTAAAGAATTTACTTTAAGGCAGTGACATTTTATTTATTTTTTTATTTATTTTTATTTATTTAAGACAACAACCTACAGGCTAAAGCCCAATAACAGGACTGCAAAGCTCAAAGCATGAGAAAATAAATATCTACATAAAATATAAAAATACAAACATGTTAAAATATATAAAATACGACGTAATGTTTACATTTTTTTACAAATAGATCACAAAATGTTTTTACAGAATTGATGAGGTTTGTATTGAAAAACATCAACATGTGCAAATTTTTTGTTGTAAATTAAACACATACGGTGTATGGGAGAGGAGAACAATATAGAAGTACTGGCTGATGGGAGATAAAAGCTTAGGTTAGAGCGGGTACAAAGAACAGGAGAGTGAATATTTAAATAACTTAGGCATTTAGGATCATCAACTTCATTGTGTAACAGTTTTGATAAATAAAATACAGAATTAATCTCTCTGCGCTCAAAAAGACTCTTTAAGTTGTGAGACTGCAAGAGGGAATGGTACGAAATATTTATATCAGGGTATATATTATGAATTCTAAAATATATGTATCTTAGAAATTTTTTCTGAATAATTTCTATACGATTCTGGTGGACTTCATGTACCGGATTCCAAATAAGGGAACAGTATTCTAATTTAGATCGAACGAAAGAATAATAGAGTGTGAAAATATTGCTAATTTTATCGAATTGACGTGAATTACGTATAACAAAGCCTAAAGCTCTAGAGGCATTATTACATATGTTTACAATGTGTTGCGTAAATGATAGCTTCTCGTCAAAAGTTACTCCTAGATCTTTAATGGTTTGGCAACGAGTAAGAAGCTGTTTATCTATGGTGTAATCATATTTTGAAAATTTATGTCTCCTAGTGTAAGACATACACTTACATTTGTTGATATTAAAAAATAAATTATTGGACAAACACCACTTGTGTAAACTGTCAAGATCATATTGAAGTAGTTGGCTGTCATCAATTGAATTTATCGGACAAAATATCTTTAAATCATCGGCAAATAGAAGTTTTTCACATTTGATTATTTCAACGATATCGTTTATAAAAATTAAAAATAATAGGGGACCCAGGTTTGACCCCTGTGGCATTTATTTGAATACGTCAAACAGTCACTCACCTTTCACTAAAGTGTTGTTAATTTTTTAGGCACAGGCAAGATGTATGAAAATAAATTATTTTATAAATTTAGATATCAAATTAGTTAAAAGTATTTAGTAAATGGTACTATCGCAGAATTGAAGATTATTCATTCATATTAAATAAGTACTTCCGGTTATCCGATGTACACCAAAAACTAATGGTCTCTTCCCATATTGTTGAAGAGTACTAGTAAAAAGTTTCAAAATTTTCTGACTGATAGTTTTTGAGTAATCGTTTCCACAGGATCCAAATACACACACTACACACACATCATCGTAAAAATGTTAAAATCTGATTCTAGGGACCTCAAAAAGTGCTTATTTACTAAAATCTCTATATGCGATTTTTAGCACGATCTCTATACCTCCCTTACCAAGGGTAGTGGGAGGTAAAAATAGATTATACTGCATCATTAATGGGGGAGGTGAACGAAATGAGATCGTCTCACTTAGGAAGTTGTCAAATTGAACTGGAGCTGAGATATGGTGCAAATTGAACGCTATTTTCAACAAGCACAGCGACGTGTCCATACGGATGAGTAAGAAATATACATTTTGGATCAATATGTAACACTCCCCCCCCCCCCCCTAAACTGAACTATTATTTGGGAAAATACAAGACATACATGTCAGTTTCATATAAAAGAAATAATTTTGTAAAATGATTGAATTAATAAAAATTAAATTACATAACGTACTGATTTATAATAAATAGGAAATTTCCTTTTTATCAGGGTTGGAATGTGTAAAAAGGTTTGTGACAGAACCAAACTCACAGAAATTAAATTACATAACGTACTGATTTATAATAAATAGAAATTTTTGCTTTTATTTGGGGTGGCATGGGTAAAAAGGTTTGTGACAGAACCAAACTCACAGATATTAAATTACATAACGTACTGATTTATAATAAATATAAATTTTTGCTTTTATCTGGGGTGGCATGGGTAAAAAGGTTTGTGACAGAACCAAACTCACAGAAATTAAATTACATAAAGTACTGATTTATAATAAATAGAAATTTTTTTTTATGAGGGGTGGCATGGGTAAAAAGGTTTGTGACAGAATCAAACTCACAGAAATTAAATTACATAACGTACTGATTTATAATAAATAGAAATTTTTGCTTTTATCAGGGGTGGCATTGGTAAAAAGGTTTGTGACAAAATCAAACTCACAGAAATTAAATAACATAACTGATTTATAATAAATAGAAATTTTTGCTTTTATCAGGGGTGGCATGGGTAAAAAGGTTTGTGACAGAACCAAACTCACAGAAATTAAATTACATAACGTACTGATTTATAATAAACAGAAATTTTTGCTTTTATCAGGGGGTGGCATGGGTAAAAAGTTTTGTGACAGAACTAAACTCACAGAAATTAAATTACATAACGTACTGATTCATAATAAATAGAATTTTTTTCTGTTATTAGGGGTGGCATGGGTAAAAAGGTTTGTGACAGAACCAAACTCACAGAAATTAAATTACATAACGTACTGATTTATAATAAATAGAAATTTTTGCTTTTATCAGGGGTGGCATGGGTAAAAAGGTTTGTGACAGAACTAAACTCACAGATATTAAATTACATAACGTACTGATTTATAATAAATAGAAATTTTTGCTTTTATCTGCGGTAGCATGGGTAAAAAGGTTTGTGACAGAACCAAACTCACAGAAATTAAATTACATAACGTACTGATTTATAATAAATAGAAATTTTTGCTTTTATTTGGGGTGGCATGGGTAAAAAGGTTTGTGACAGAACCAAACTCACAGATATTAAATTACATAACGTACTGATTTATAATAAATAGAAATTTTTGCTTTTATCAGGGGTGGCATGGGTAAAAAGGTTTGTGACAGAACTAAACTCACAGATATTAAATTACATAACGTACTGATTTATAATAAATAGAAATTTTTGCTTTTATCTGCGGTAGCATGGGTAAAAAGGTTTGTGACAGAACCAAACTCACAGAAATTAAATTACATAACGTACTGATTTATAATAAATAGAAATTTTTGCTTTTATTTGGGGTGGCATGGGTAAAAAGGTTTGTGACAGAACCAAACTCACAGATATTAAATTACATAACGTACTGATTTATAATAAATAGAAATTTTTGCTTTTATCAGGGGTGGCATGGGTAAAAAGGTTTGTGACAGAACTAAACTCACAGATATTAAATTACATAACGTACTGATTTATAATAAATAGAAATTTTTGCTTTTATCTGCGGTAGCATGGGTAAAAAGGTTTGTGACAGAACCAAACTCACAGAAATTAAATTACATAACGTACTGATTTATAATAAATAGAAATTTTTGCTTTTATTTGGGGTGGCATGGGTAAAAAGGTTTGTGACAGAACCAAACTCACAGATATTAAATTACATAACGTACTGATTTATAATAAATAGAAATTTTTGCTTTTATCAGGGGTGGCATGGGTAAAAAGGTTTGTGACAAAATCAAACTCACAGAAATTAAATTACATAACGTACTGATTTATAATAAATAGGAAATTTCCTTTTTATCAGGGTTGGAATGTGTAAAAAGGTTTGTGACAGAACCAAACTAACAGAAATTAAATTACATAACGTACTGATTTATAATAAATAGAAATTTTTCTTTTTATCAGGGGTGGCATGGGTAAAAAGGTTTGTGACAAAATCAAACTCACAGAAATTAAATTACATAACGTACTGATTTATAATAAATAGAAATTTTTCTTTTTATCAGGGGTGGCATGGGTAAAAAGGTTTGTGACAAAATCAAACTCACAGAAATTAAATTACATAACGTACTGATTTATAATAAATAGGAAATTTCCTTTTTATCAGGGTTGGAATGTGTAAAAAGGTTTGTGACAGAACCAAACTCACAGAAATTAAATTACATAACATGTTTATAATAAATAGGGAATTTTCCTTTTATCAGGGGTGACATGAGTAAAAAGGTTTGTGACAGAACCAGACTCACAGAAATTAAATTACGTAATGTACTGACTTATAATAAATAGAATCAGTACGTTACGTAATTTAATTTCTGTGAATTTGGTTCTGTCACAAATCTTTTTACCCATTCCACCCCTGATAAAAAGAAAAATTTCTATTTATTATAAATCAGTACGTTACGTAATTTAATTTCTGTGAGTTTGGTTCTGTCACAAACCTTTTTACCCATGCCACCCTTGATAAAAGCAAAAATTTCTATTTATTATAAATCAGTACGTTATGTAATTTAATTTCTGTGAGTTTGGTTCTGTCACAAACATTTTTACCCATGCCACCCCTGATAAAAGGAAAATTTCCTATTTATTATAAATAAGTATGTTATGTAAATTAATTTCTGAGTTTGGTCCTGTCACAAACCTTTTTACCCATGCCACCCCTGATAAAAGGAAAATTTCCTATCTATTATAAATAAGTATGTTATGTAAATTAATTTCTGTTAGTTTGGTTCCGTAACAAACCTTTTTACCCATGCCACCCCTGATAAAAGCAAAAATTTCTATTTATTATAAATCATTACGTTATGTAATTTAATTTCTGTGAGTTTGGTTCTGTCACAAACATTTTTTCCCATGCCACCCCTGGTAAAACGAAAAATTTCTATTTATTATAAATCAGTCCGTTATGTAATTTAATTTCTGTAAGTTTGGTTCTGTCACAAACCTTTTTACCCATGCCACCCGTAATAAAACCAAAAAATTCTATTTATTATAAATCATTACGTTATGTAATTTAATTTCTGTGAATTTGGTTCTGTCACAAACATTTTTTACCCATGCCACCCCTTATAAAAGCAAAAATTTCTATTTATTATAAATCAGTACGTTATGTAGTTTAATTTTTGTGAGTTTGGTTCTGTCACAAAACTTTTTACTCCTTACACGCAAACGTATCTTACATATAATATGAATCCGTCGCTGGCCCTCCGTATATATAAGTACCACATGTTCCGCCTCCTTGCAACGTGAACGGAGATTATTTTCGTCGCTGAAAATTCATCGCTAACTTCACACCGGTTGAAAAAAATACCTATTATACCACTACTTGTCATCGTATCAAAAACTTTATCTTGAATTTCAGATAATTCATCTTTGGATGGAGAATTTGGATTCTTTTTCTTCACTTCGGGGTGGCAGTATTCCGAGATTTGCAAATAATTTCTTGCAATTCTTCATGCTTGCAAACATATTTGTGTCTTTACGAATTATTATCAACAACATTAAACTTTTAAATGCAATTTAAATTAAATAACTACGAATCACTCATGAAAAATGTTAATCCATAATAAAATAAGTTGCATTCAATTAATGGATATATAGTAAATATTACTGTAATTACATTCTAATTAGTTTACCTATTGGCATAAATTAATGTAGCGACAATTTATGTTTGCATTTTGCATGTACCACTTAGACCAGCTTTGCAAGAACAGGGAGCACGCCATTCGCTAACATTATTTTTAATTTAATATTAATATTATGTGGTGCACACTTTCAATTAGAAGTTTGAAGACACAATCCTAACAATTCCTTCTCGTCGGTATCTTTCTTTAATCCACATAACATAATGTCCCGCTATAAAATATTAATAACATCATATTTACAGGTTATACTTTGTGTACCACATATATTTACCTTTAAATACATCTTCTCCTTCTACAATCGGCCGTATTTTTCCATTTAAATATGAAAGAATATCTGCTAATAATATTTCCGTATCAGAAAATTTTAATAATCACAGATATTTATAAAAAAATACAAAAATAACACTTAACAACACGAAACGTTCGTTTACTACAATGGTTAACTGAAGTTTGTTTTCCCCATTACGGTCAGCGATTTTGCTGCCATCTACATTTAGATTGGGCGCGTTCAGCACCCCGGCAGCGCTGGCAGCGATGAGCACCGCTGCGTGCCGATGATTGCCGAATACAGTTGCTGGACCAATTACATTCGTCCATTCATTGTGTTCGTCAAACTTCGGAGGTCAGCGATGCCAGCGATGAGAGGTGCTGAACGCGGCCATTGTTTCGCGGTCCGAGTGTACTTCGATATGCGAACGCGCCAATTTCAAATTCGCTTCAACTTCATGGTATAGATTTGAACATTTCGCAAAATGAATCAGGTGACAAATGTACAGGGCAATATAACTTCAAGGAGGAGATTTATACTTTCGAAAAAATATACATGGAGAGAAATGAACAGGGCAATATATTTTCAAGGAGGAAATATATAAATTAGGAAAAAAGTACAAGGCGATAAATGTACGTTTCGAAAAATGAATATGGCCAGAAATGTACAGAGTGATATTTATGCATTTCGAATTTCATATTCCAAGCCGGAATATGTTGAAGTATTAAGAAACGAATTAGCCAAATTTGGAAAAGCAGTGGGTTTTAATCACTGTAAAGTTGCGAGTTAATCAGGCGTTAATTTTTAATGATTATATAGTTTACGGTGAACAAATTCAGAAAACAAGAAATAGTAGAAAGGGCCATAGGAGGAATTAAAACTTTTCAGATATTACATATGATTGCTTTTTTTAACGCCCCATGCAACATTCATCTTTAAAGTTTGTGGGGCTTTGACAAATTTTCAATACCCGCTTATAAGGAAGTCGAAATATTTTACAATGAAGAAAGTATGTAATCGAATTTTTGTAAATATGTACAAAGGCTTTTAATGAATACGTGTTACAAATTTATAGGGTATGTACGGGATGCAAAATAGACTTTACTAATAAACTCATAAAATGGTAATTATCTTTCTTAATTTTCGTTGGCTGTTACGATCTCTCACTACAGTTACTAATTTTGTTTGTTTTATTTTTGCATCCCCTACATACCCTATAAATTTGTAACACGTATTCATTAACACTCTTTATATTATTTATACGTATGTGACAAATATATTTTATTATATGATAATATACTTTTCAAATTTTGCATATCTGCTTCTTTTATTTTCCATGTCCATTATTTTTCATATGCATTATTCATTTTATTAATTGATTATATTGCAAAATATTGTTATAAAATTAGCTTTATAAGAAATAATTTTTAATTCTAAAAAAGTTGTATTTACACTTTACAGATAACAGCTTTGATGACAGCTATTTAAATTTGGCGCTAGTATGGTTCGTTCACAACAAACTCTTTCAAGATGCAGTTAAGAAACCGGAAGCCTACTTTCAGGTTTTGTAATTCCCGGTCGATTTTGACGTCATTACTTTCGGAGTCAATTGTCTATCTATTGTAGCATAGTATTGTTTTATTCTTCAATTTAGTAAATTAATAAGGTATTATACTGACTTATGCCCGATAGTATAAACATAGTTCAATTATTGAACTTAGTTTAATTAATAATAAACTTGATTCAAATAAAATTTCTATGGTATAAAACAAAATCTGCTTTTGACTGTAGTTTAAACTACGCTTAACTTGAGCGGCCGATTTCATCCGTCCAAATTGAGTTTAAATAATAATTGAAGTTTTTATATTCTAAATATCATTCAGAATTATGTCTACGTTATTAATAATTACTTACGAAAGTTTATTGATTATAATTAATATTTTGGTATGTTTAGTGCTTTCGCATAATTTTATAATTCATTTGAATTATATGCTGTTATAAATTCTGGATTAAAATTGTTGATGTACGTTTCAAGTTCTCATTGTGGCGACCATAATGAATGCATATATAATAAATAGACACCCTCGAATATTTCGGAAAAAGAGAAATCCTTTTGAAATATACAACAACTGCGGTTTCGTTTTGAAAAACGAACGGATTTAGTATTTCTACATATTTTGGGACCTCGGTTAGAACTTCCCACGAATAGGAACAAATCAATATATACATTACTATAAATTTTAATAATCTTAATTTTTTTTCGCTCTCTTTTAATATTTTCATAACAGCTTCTAAGATGTTCCAAAGTTCTAACACATTTTCGGTTGTACGAATTAAATTTAGTTGTAGTTTCCAAGGAAAGTGGTGTTGCCACCAGTTAGGCTGTCTAACGACGTCACTAACTTTCGAGGTATTGCAGTACTTCCACGTCCTCGTCGTGGTCCCTGGGCCCTCGGCTTGTTCGAGGTGGCAAACGGAGGTAGCAAAAACCTTGTCCGGGAGATCCGAGACTATCTATGGGCCGACCGGGATGTAAAACTCCTCTGTGTCGTGCCCTGATTTACGATGGCTCGGATTGACCGGGCGGGGTCATACACCTAACCCGGCTGTCGTGTCGTGGCTAAGGGTACTGCACCAGGTGTTCAAAACTGCGCCGGAGAGCTACTACCTTGGTAGGTGTGTCTCCCGTAAAACCATGCTCTTCTCTACTGACTGTGGACATGTCTCGCGGGGTAGAAAAGGGGCGGGGGGACTTGGCTTCACCGCCTGGTCCAAGAGGAGAAAACCTCAATAAAAATCCTAAATCCCAAGGTGGGGTAGACCAGGCCGATGGGATGCGTGGCTGAATAAAAGATCAGTCATTACTGGCAACACCTCCGAGCACCGGGTCGCAATCGGTTGTATCAAGGCCTTACCTCGGTACTGCGGGGCTCTGCCGAGGCTGACCACCCTTTCCCTAGCTACTCGTGGGAATAACAATGAGTGACAGCACCGAGGACTCCAAGCAGGACTCAGGGGCTCCAACTAATCCCTCCGGTGAAACAGGTACCGGAGACTCCAAGCCTGTAAGGCAAAAGCTCTCCGGGGCTGCTCGCCGGAAGCTGAAGAAAGCCACGGAAGGAGGGGGCTCCAAGCAACCTTCAACCAAGGCTGTAAGAGAAGGGCCTGCCACGACTGGGACGTCAAAGCGACACCGGTCAGATGGCAGTACGCCCAAGGACAGACCCGTGAAAAAGGTTAAAGGGCCTACAAACAGACGGGTTGTTGCGCAATGAGATACCGTTGGAAGAGGCGACGCTTCAATTCGTTGAGGCGAAGAACCTTCTCAAGCCAGTGCGAGCGATGGTGTGGATACCGGGGCCAACAATGGAACCTGAAAAGATTTTGGGTCGCCTCCAGATCCAAAATAAGGACATCCAAACGTCGACCTGGAGGATAGTGGACCGGAAGGAGGATCCAAAGGGACAACAATTGATATTCCTGATGGACCAAATTTCCTGGGACACCATGGACGTCTGCGGTTACCGACCGTACCTGAACTTCTCCCGAGTTCAGTTCAAAGCTTTGGCCAAGAAGAAGGAGGGCGAAGCCGAGGACGACACGGAGAAGATGGGGGTTGAGGGGACATCAGAGAACCATTAACCCTCCACTAGTAATCAGTAGGTAAGTGCCTTCTTGAAGATTATACAAATTAACGTACAGCATTGTAAAGCGGTATCGCATGCCCTCAATGCCTACATGACAAAACACGACATTGACGTGGCCTTAGTCCAAGAACCTTGGACTTACAACGGCGTAATTAAGGGTCTTAGGGGAAGTGGGAGAAAAATCATTTTTGATACTTCTGCCACTATACCCAGAACCTGCATATTAATTAAGAAAAATTTAAATGTTACACCATTATGGGACTTATTTTACAGAGACCTTGTTGTATTAAGCCTGGTGACGTCAGAGACAGGGTGCGAGAGGGAGTTTGTGCTCGGATCCGCGTACCTGCCTTATGACCAACCAGGCGATTCACCTCCGGGAGGCCTTCGCAGACTGGTGGAGCGAGCCCACACAAAAGGCTGGAAAATTCTTGTCGGGTGCGACGCCAACTCACACCATCTTGTCTGGGGCAGCACTGATACCAACAAAAGGGGTGAGTCTCTTCTTGAATATTTGTTAGCGAATAATTTAGAAGTAGCAAATAAAGGCAATGAACCGACCTTCGTAACTAGAACAAGAAGGGAGGTAATTGACATAACTATAGGTACTGTGTACGCAAACGACACAGTAAAAAACTGGCATGTATTAGACGAGCCGTCGCTCTCTGATCATAGATATATACGATTCGAGGTAGAATCAGACGACATATCTCCTGTACCGTACAGAGATCCGAAAAGAACTAACTGGAACAATTAGAAATTCAACTGGAAAACTGCCCTCCTAGAGCAGGAAACCCAGCAGAACTAGAGCTCATGGAAAATAATCTCCGTGAAGCGATAAAAGCAGCTTTCGAGGCCAGTTGCCCAGTGCGGGAGAAAAGAACCTCAAGACGGGTGCCTTGGTGGCATGAGGGACTGTCCCGTCTGAAAACAGAAACACGAAAGTTGTTCAAGAGAGCAAAACGAACCGGAGAATGGGACGTTTATAGAACGTCACTAACCGAATATAACAAAGCCATAACGAAAGCTAAAAGAGACTCTTGGAGGAAGTACTGCCAGGAACTTGAACAGATACCTGAAGGTGCTAGACTCCAAAGAGCCCTACTAAAAGAAAAAGAGGGACTGATTGGCTTCCTCAAAAAACCGACGAGAGAATATACTGAAGGGGAAAAAGAAACGATGGAGCATTTACTGCAGACACATTTTCCCCAATCAGTAAGTCTTACGCAAACTAGATGGGAACAACGGAAAAACTTGGTTGGATCCTACACTAGGACCACTAAGGATGACTGGACACTTGCCAAACAAGTGGTTAATCAAGACAAAAATTAAATGGGCAGTTAGAAAGTTTCTGCCCTTCAAATCTCCAGGAAAGGATGGTATTGTACCTGCTATGTTACAGCAGGGAATAGATCACTTGGCACCCATGTACAATGTTTAGAGCCAGTCTGGCACTAGTATATATACCAATAATGTGGAGACAAGTCAAAGTCGTATTTATTCCCAAACCAGGGCGAGATACATACGCCCAAGTGAAATCATTTCGGCCAATAAGCCTAACATCTTTCCTCCTTAAATTACTGGAAAGACTAATTGAGAGGCATACAAGGGATACTGTGCTGAGGAAACTTCCTCTCCATAAATATCAGTATGCCTATCAGTCAGGAAAATCGTGCAAAATGGCAATCTGCGAAGTCGTTCGCCGAGCAGAGAAAACACTGCATAGAAAAAAAGTTGCTCTAGGAGCATTCTTGGACATAGAGGGAGCGTTTGACAACACCTCCTTCCAATCGATAAAAAGAGCAGCTGTTAGAAAAGGAGCACATCCTACAGTATGTAGATGGATCTCTAACATGCTGGAAAAAAAAGAAATTTATGCCTCCTCAAACAACCAGACTGTAGGGGTACAAGCCATGCGGGGATGTCCGCAAGGCGGAGTCCTTTCACCCCTATTGTGGTGCCTCGTTGTGGACGAACTCCTACGGTAACTGAATGAGGCAGGATATACAACCATCGGCTACGCAGACGATGTAACTATACTGGTCACAGGCAAATTTGAGGGAACGGTATCAGAATTGATGCAAGGAGCCCTAAATTTTGTTGAAAAATGGTGCAACAAAGAGGGATTGTCTGTAAACCCGACAAAAACCACAGTTGTACCATTCACACGAAGGAGGAAACTTCATGGACTAAAACAGTTATATCTGTATAAAAAAGAAATCATGATAGGAGAAGTCAAATATCTAAGAGTAACACTAGATAAAAGACTGACATTCAAATCTCATGTGGAAAAAACAACAAACAAAGCCATTAGATCCTTGTGGGCCTGTCGGCGAATGTTTGGAAAAACCTGGGGACTATCACCAGCAATGACGTACTGGATCTAATCAGTAATGATCAAGCCCGTCATAGAATACGCCAGTCTGGCCTGGTGGCAAAGAACAAAGACAAAGCACTGTCAAGATGCACTCAGCAAGGTACAAAGGCTAGCCTGCTTAGGGATTACAGGAGCTATGTCAACCACACCAACATCGGCTATGGAAACTCTGTTAAGCTTGCCCCCACTACACTTAGTGGTAAACTCAAGGGCAATGAGCGGAGCATATAGGATAAAAGTTTTCTCAAAAGCAGTGGCGGCTATTCGGGTGAAGAAGGTGAAGAGCAACTTCACCTGTTATTTCAGAAAACAAAATATTTTTAAAATAATTAATTTCACATTATTTTTTTTATTTTGTATTATAAAGCCTGAAATAAACATTAATATAATTTAGAAATCAAATTATCTACTAAAAATTATATAAACTGATCGTCCGCAACCCGCATTACATGAAGAGTAATTCAAATTTTGAATAAACTCTTCACAGTTGCGCACGCAGCTAGCGTTTATTGGCTAGATAGAATGGTTGCCATAGCAACGATGCTTCCCCCTCCGCTTACAGACGCGAACGGTGAATATCACATTTCGAACTCTGCACCTCGTCTCCGCATTGCAATTGATGCATTGTAATTTGTTTGTTGAAAAAATTTGAATAGTTATTATTTTATTTATTATAATTTTAACTTATTTGGAAGGTAACACTAATGTATTTTTAAGTGAAAATAAATTCACTTTAATATTTTATTGTTAATATTAATACTTTAACTCTTTAACAGATTGCACATTGTATATTTAAATCATCAGAATGAATCTGCATAATATTATATGCAATATATTGGAAACAGTTCTCTAGATGAATAGATGATAATAATGTATTGGCAAGTGGTCGACCAACCCCAACATTAAATTTAAATAGAATAAAAAATGTTAAAAACTGTGGAAGAACGCACAATGTACATTTTAAATCTGCCTGGTACAATAAATTTTCCTGGTTATGTTGTAGCTTTTATTTGCAAAAACTTTTTTGAAGGATAGGCGTATTGAGCTAATTTATAAAGTATGACTTAAAAAATATAATTTTGTTTTGTTTATAAATATTATCGTACGTAATAATTACAACCTCCCCCCCCCCCCCAATAATACCCCCCTCCCTTCGACATTCATTTTTAAATATCTCTTCACCTACTTTTCACCTCACCAGCCGCCACTGCTCAAAAGGGGATAAATGCGGAAATGGACACTCTGAAATTTACACAGAGATGAACAAGCACTCCATTTTACAAATGGTGCCTGGTAGAATTAATAAAATGTACACCACAAAACTTACAGGATAATAATTCCTGAAAGGGATGCATGGGAACACTCTCAAAGTCCAGTGGAAAGAGACGACATAGTCATCTATACAGACGGCTCCAAAACAACCAATGGAACCGGAGCTGGAATACATGGGGCAAAGGGACTAAGACACAACCAATCGGTTGGACCTGGGACAAATGCAACAGTATTCCAAGCAGAAGTACACGCAATTTTAACCAGCGTGCAATTACTATTGGAGAAAAACTACCACAATAGAAGAATCTCCATAGTAACAGACAGCCAAGCCGCACTTAAGGCACTAAACTCGTGTGAGGTAGGCTCAGGACTAATTCTGGACTGCATCCACAGATTGAATGCCTTAGGAGCGACGAATAAATTAAGATTGATATGGGTACCCGGGCATTCAGAAATTCAGATGGGACAAATATACCTTTTATAGGATCAGAACCTGCTTGCGGAATAACTGCGCACACAGTTAAGCAAGAACTTAATACTTTGCTTTGGCAATGGCACAAACGGCATTGGACAGTCACATCAGGCCAAAGACATTCCAAGCTCTTCCTGAATGAGCCATCCAAGAACTGACAACTTACTTGTAATGAGCAAGCAAGATGTCAGACTAATAACAGGACACTGTCAATTAAATAAACATTTGCATAGGTTGGGCCTCAAACAAGAACCAACATGCAGAGGATGTGGAGAAGAGGATGAAACCCCTGAACACTTAATATGTCACTTCGAAGCATTTATGGCAAGCAGACATAGTCTTTTAGGAGCAAAGAAATTGCACACTGAGACACTAAAGGACATTAGTCTAAAGAAAATCTTAGAGTTTACAAAACATACAGGGCTTCTAGAATAGGAGGAAACAGGGAGGGTACAATAGACCAGGTCGCAGTACAGGGGCAAGAATGAACCACCTCCCGACAATAATAATAAATAATAGTTGTAATTTCGGTTCATGATTTCATTTTCAAATTATTTGTTGATGAATCAGTTTTTATTTTATTTTCAATAATGTTTAAATATTCTTGCATTATTTTTATCAATGTCTGTTTTTCTTCTTCATCGAAATTCTTAGATCTCTGATTTTTGTTCATTTTACATTCGTAGATCGACAGATAACACTTCATTTCCATAATAACCGTGGAAATTGATTGGGAAAGGAAGGTGAAACGTAAGGGGTATTTTTCGCTACGCTATGATAGCGTAGTTTTAAGATCCCACCCCAGGTCCGCTAACATTCTTTCATAAAAATTGACAAATAGAATGACATGAAGTGTATTGTATTAAATTTTATCGACTGAGTAAGGGATAATCTACGTTCAGTTGACCCCAGTTCATTTTAATGTTATACTACCCAAATATAATTAACTTAAGTTCACTAAGGGCCGGTATTTCAGATACAGTTTAAGCTATAGATTAACGTTAAACTTCGCTTTAGCAAAATAAGGTGTATTTCAGTATCAGTTTAATTTTTAAACTATAGTTTCTGTTAATCCCAGGACGAGGTATCGTTTATTGACATAAGCGTCGATTATCTTGAAACTGTCAATGTCAATTCAATTTAATGTCATTAAATAATTAATTTATCAAGATAAAAGATTTTGCAATATTTTCGTAAGTACATAATATAAGTTATATTTAAATATTACTTACATAGTATAAAGTACTTATTTTATTAGAAATACGCTGAAATGGACGAAGAGGAAATAATTAATTTTATAATAAGATTGGGACGACAAAGGAAGGAGTATACAGAAATCGTAATGATAATTTTAATTTATGGGACGATACCGAATTTTATATTAGATTTCGACTATCAAAACGTGTTACAAATATAATTTTAGATTTAATCAGCAACGAACATCTGTATTACTATTTAGTTGTGTTATCTATAAAAATATGTATAGACGTAATTTCAAAAATTATATAAAACTTTTAAAACGTACACACGTCCAATGGTTTTCCTGGTAAAAGTTTTTCAGATATGAGCATCTTTATTAACTCCGGAGTGTAATCACTCCACATAAACGATGAACTGTTTACTTCTACCGTCGCCGTCGTACCGTTTTGTTCTAATCTCGGTTCTGATAATTCATCTGAAAATGGAAACATAATTTTTCTTTCAATATTCAATTGTATTTAATAAAATTCATAACTATACATTCAATCACATCACAATCAAACTTGGACGTATTTCCAGTAACTTAATATTTAATAAATCTAAAATTTCATTTTTTATGCCAGATACCGGAACAGATATTGGAGGAGCACCACCTGTGCCCTTCATGTAATTCTTCTCATGTGATGCTTTTTGTTTAATATTTTTTTAACATTCTCCCACTTCCTCTGTACAATGTCAGCAGTCCTTGCCTGTTGCAGATTTGGATTTGATAAATTAAATTCATCTGCAAATTTTGTCCAGTATTCTCTCTTCTGCTTCCAGGTACACCTGTCTGATTTTTTTTATTTTCGACTGCTGTCCAATATTTCATTACTAGTTCCTTTATTAATCTTGTTTCTTCGTCTGTAAAATTTCTGGATCTCTTTTTATTCTAAATTAATAATTTTTCATAATTACAATCTATATTTTATAAAATAATATGTATTTCATGTGAAATTTACTTACCTTGTCCATTTTAATTAAATGTCAAATGTCAAAAAATAAATAATATTCGGTGACACATTACCAACTTAACACAAATATTGACAAAACTATAGCTTAATAAATCTACGGATTAGATTCTACTGAAATACGCTCATGTATCTAAACGACGTTTAAATTTTAACTATCGCTTGAGTAATCTTTAGATTAAACGTACAACTGAAATACCGGCCCTAAATAAACTATGTTTGCTTAACTGTAGTTTAACACATTTGTAACTGACCTTTACACTATCGGCCATTAGACTATTCAACTATTTTATTTATTTTTATAAATTTGGGGTTATTTTTCTCTCTCACTTCCGACATAAGGCCAGAAAAAAAGTGGAGTAATAGGGGTTTCCGATCGTGACGTCACAAAGCACGCCATCTGCAATGAACTCTTGAACTATACGGACAAACAAAAAGCAAATATGATTTCTGCCTGTAGTTAATTAGTAAATTAAAAAAGAAAAACATTGAAGATCATTCGGTGAATGAACTAAGAAGGTGGTTAGAGTGCCGGGGTCTGCAAAAAGGCGGAAAAAAGAGCGATAATTTTAAGGTTAGTTCAGATATGTTGTATTGTTTATATTTGTTAACTGAAAATGTTTCAACGTTTTCAGAATACAAAATTATATAAATTGCAGGACGCAGTGATAATATATTACCCAGTATTGATGACTCGCACCCATAATTTACATTTTTTTTTTTTATATTTTCGTGAGGCTTAGTGTAGTAAAGTCCATCCTTTTATAATTTAAGATCAATCAATATTCATTAATCAATAATCAATATATGTAATCAATTTTAGTTATGATAAGTTACTATATATTTAGTTTGTTGTAAAAGTAGTTTAAAGTGCTGAATATAATGTAAATCCCGAGTTTTAGTTATTTGTCATTCATATGAACCTAAATTTCTAAGTACAGTTGCACTCATGCTTATGACATCATTATATTTTAACCTTTCTTTGTTGCAAGGGTGAGAACACCTTGTATTTGACTTTTATAATTCTTAGGATTATTTTTCACTATTCTTTCAGACGTAATTCAGCATTTTACACTTCTTAAGTTCTCAGTTCATGCTCAATCTGCATTCGCTACATCCGTTCTTAGAATTGTTTATTTCAAATGACTTACAGGGGACTTTCTTTGTTCTCTCGCTAAAAACCCTAAATCATAATTTTTCAGTTCCACGCCTTGATGGTATGGACGCGGGGATAAGCGACGGCAGACGGGGAGAACTATGTTCAATTTTTGAATATACTATATGTTAGTTAGTTGAAAGCAGAACGTCAACTCGAATAGAGTTGAAAGTAGAATAGAGTTGTAACAACATCGTCAACTCGTAAAGTTGTATTAGACGTAGAACTAAGACTTCATGTAGATCCTCGATAATATAATAAACCTACACTATTTAATAATAACAAATCTTTGCTTGTTCGAACCTACAATTTCAGCTAAGCAACCGAAGAAACTAGCGTCGTTATAGGAATTTTAGCTAATTCTGGTAAGCGTGCAGACGTGTAAGTTTACAACATTAGGAAATGGAATAAAATTAACTCCTCTCATATGTTTTTTATATTTGTATCTGGAATCACTCTTACAGAGATCATATGCGCACCTAATACCCATATTTTTAATATAAAACAACAAATTGATAGCTTGACAGCACGATAGTGGCACGATGACAGCAATTTGTTGTTCGCCTAGTTCACAAAAATACCGCGACGGGGCGCTAAAATTCGCTTAATCGGAAACCCCTATTCAGCCGTTTTTTGAGGGACACTACTTTTAAACAAAGATTTTTTATAATTAACGGTCAATATGAGTAAAAATAAAAAATACATGTCTAATAATTTTCATCTTTCTATCGATTAAAGGTAAAAATAAAAAATTGTGGCAGACTTCATTTTCTACTTAGTTTTTTACGTATATTTCATCGCTTGTTCCATTTGTTCTGTTTAAGGTCGCTAATCGTTCATTATTTGTTCTCTTAAATATTCCCGTTATTTACCATCCAAAAGAATTGCGATTAGAATGATATATTTCCGTACCTTCAGAAGGTTGTGATTTGTACAGGATTGAATTCTTCGCGGCGCGTTGGGCCAGAAAACGCTAAACCCCCCCGTATTTTGTTATTTTTTTTTTTAGGCAAAACCTTTAAATTTGTATTCATCTGAAAGAAAAGTGTATAAACATACCAGTAATAATTTTTAATAACAATTTATTGATAAATGTGGACAAGTACAAAAAAATAAGTTATAAAAAATAATTCATTGAAACTTTATGAACAGAAAAAAAAACAATTTACACAGTAGGGTTTTTTGCAAAACAGAGCATTCCCAGTATGTTCTTGGAGTTTTATTCTGTGCAAATTTGCGGCTAAACTCTGCACTACATCGTTCATAGCACACGCTTCATCTTAGTCGTTTGCTGGTGTTTTCTAATTTATGATTTTCCTCTGTAGGACTTTCCGGACTTCCAGGAATCTGAGGTTGTTTCTTTCGCAAAATATGGTCCAATATATCTTGCTTAAACTGAGTAATTGATATTTTATTTTTTGTTAATTCGCTGTATACAACAAAAGCATTCACTCAGAGTGGTTCCTAAAACAATTTCTACAGCTAACTTCCTATACCATTTACCATATCGAGGCACAATATTCGTGCCACGTGACATATAGCCCAAAATATTTCCATCGGTGCATTGAGGTATATATTTATGTTATGCCACAAAATCAAATAACCGAAAAATTAATAAATAAAAACATTTACGTAATTTTATTATTATTTATATAATGCACGTAATGAATATAATTGAAATCAAGATAAATTTGAATTTGGCACCGGAGGTCAGATTTTGGTCCCCTCATTGCGGCACCCAACGTGTTAAAAGTAGTGTCCCTCAAAAAACGGCTGAATTACCCTACTTTTTCTCTGGCCTAATGTCGAAATGACAGAGCAAAATAACCTCAAATTTATAAAAATAAATAAAAGAGTTGAATAGTCTAAATTAGTATAATACCTTATTAATTTACTAAATTGAAGAATAAAACAATATTCTGAGATATTTCATTTATGCTACAATACCTATAGATAGACAATTTAAATCTTCACCATTTATTGACTGAAATGAATCATAGATGGTACTATGCAGTGAATTTCAAGTGAAAATTATGGAAATATATAAAACTGTTTTATATTAATATATTATATCATCCAAGTATACATATATACACATTTCATTTTTATTTTTTAGCCCATTTATATTTTTATTTTTCAGTGTAGATGGTCTTTGTGGATCTATGTGGTGTTTAAGGATATAGATCTTCAACTGTTTGCAATGTAGTATCAGTTGTTTTCTTCTTCGACCAGGAACAAGCCGTATTTATTTTTTTACTTTAAATACATAAAACAGGAATATGTAACAAAATCACATCATTAAATTTTCTAGTTTTCGAATAAGACAAATGACACCTATTTAAATTTAGCGCTAGTTCGGTTCGTTCACAGTAAACGCTTCCAAGAAACAGTCAAGAAACCAGAAGCCTACTTTCAGGTTTTGTAATTCCCGGTCGATTTTGACGTCACGTTTTCGGAGTCAATATTATCAATGGGCGTGTTTTTTAACTACTCCAACTGAGGATTGAACACTCAAATGCGTTTTTAAACTGTTCGATCGGTATCGTTAGAAAAGTACCCAACCTGTTCGAACATTACGCTCGAACATTGTTTCCAAGCCTCAAGTCAGTAGGTAGCGCAGATGATCAGAACGCTCAATTTAACCTTACTTCGTAGTTAAGTGTCAAAAAAGACTACGTAGTAATTGCTAAAAATAATTTCTAATATTAATAAGAATAATTTTCTGCCAATTCCGCATTTAATTCTACAGAAAAATCTTTCTGAAAGTAAATAGTATATATTTAAATTACACGTGCGTTATATTTATTTACTTTTTAATTAATTTATTTGTGTTCTATGCGATGATACATAAATATGTAACTGTCAGGAATAGAAAACATCCGTGAAGTTTTGCTTTAGCACATTTAAATTTTTTTCCTACGGAGTCTTCTCTCATCTTTGACACTCGCCTTTATCCCATTTTGAATATTTTTGCCAAGGTTTGATATTTGTATTTCTAAATCTTATGAAATATACCTTTTATGATTAATTATTATAAAATATATAAAAATATAATGTAAAGTCCAAAGAAATATTAGAATAATACTATAAAATATGTATTATTTTTTCTATTATTACAACCAATAATCCAGGAATATGAAAATACCAAATCGGTAATAATTTAAAATTCGTGTCTTTCAAATATGCCATCTAAAAATAAGTAGAAGAACTAAATATTAGTCTGCAAAATATAAATTAAATAAAATATATTTTGTTTTCCGAGTGTACTTTGATATGCGAACGCGCCAATTTCAAATTCGCTTCAACTTCATGGTATAGATTTGAACAATTCGTAAAATGAATCAGGTGCAACGAGCTATAAGTAAATATAGAGTGATGCATGCTGAACGCGTGCTTTATCCGTACACAGTTGAATGCCACGCTCTACGACTTGAGCAGAAATCGCGGTCGTTTAGTCTACTACTTTTAAAAACAGCCGTCGTGTGGCGCTAGTATCAGGCCTCCCATCAATTCAAATACATAAGCTGAGATTAAAAGATAATTATCGTATTTTTCCAGTAGTATTAACGAATAAACATGAAAATACTTTGTTTTAATATTAATAATTTTTAAATATTAGACATAAAATACTTAGGCTTGCGTTAAATACTCTAAAATTTGTTTTAATCATTATTTATTTACATTAAAGCTGTGTATTACGTAAAACAAATATGCATGTATTTTGTTACAATATATTTTATTTACGTTTTTTAAACCGGTACACTTTTTTATTAAAATGGATTTACAAAGTATGTCTTTTTTAACACAATAAATGTGTGAAAAAGGACACTTTTTTAACGCATAATTATTACAAAAATAAAAAAATCAAAGTTAGTGTAGTATTAAAGAATTTTTTATGTAGGTAATTCTAGAATTATTGTACTACAATGTTACTTCTCGTAACAAAATCTACATTTACTATATACTATTGTTGCTGTTGATGAACAATTAAAATTATTTCATATTCATGTTTGTGCTTCCATAATAAATATCCCTAATATCATTGATTAAATAATGTATATAGATTGGCAACCTTACGGGCATTTACGTAGCACACTGTACAGCGACGTATTATGCTGCCACCTTTAATAATTTTATTATTTGGCCGTACTAACATTCGATAAGACTGGCGGTAATTAAGTTCGGATGTATTCGAGTGAAATCGCTTGGAGTCGGAGACACGAAATTGTTAATAAAAAATAATTAGATATTTAATAATCACGTAACTGTTTTTGAATAACAAATAAATTAATTCATTATTATTTTTACGGACACTAAAAATGAACTTCAAGAATTTTGTGAATTATGAAATAAATATTTTTCTGACTAAGAATTAACTTATCAAAATGTGTATAGGTATTCCAAATTTTTTACCCCTTTTATAATGTACAATATATGCATGAAATAAATTAAGCTATTTTATCAGATAAATACATATCAAAATATCTCATGTTAATTTTATTTTTGGACAAATTACTTTTATGGAAAATTTTCAAATTCCAACTGTAGATTTACAGATAGGTACATAAGTACATAATATAAAATTTTATAATTCTTACAATTTTATGTTTACAAGTAAAAAAGAATTAAAATAAAAAAAAGTATCATAAGGCATTCTCGTCCTTTGCCAAACTCGCCTTGTGGTTCGTTTTGTAAACTTGGACTCGTACGTGAACAGGTCTTATGAAACATATCATTTATAATTTTTTTTTCTATTGAGGTCATTTTATACAATGTGATTTAAAAAAAAAATGCGATATCAAAAATATGATTTGGTGCATTTTTGTCGGTTAGCGCTTCCCGCTAATAATTGAAATTTCACATTGTGACAGTTTGTGTATTTTGTGTTGTTAATTTTGTCTGATTGTTAACGTTAATATATTCATTGTATCAAACAATGTGCTTATAGATCTTCTTAATGACGTATTAACAGTGCTTTTATAGGCTTAAAGTACACCGAAATAGAAAAAATATATAAAATTACTATGTACTTTGTATTTGTATTGTTTATAAAGACGAGACCTATTTATTTTTATTACCAAAAAGATTTCAATATGATTGCCTGGAAAATCATTTTTCAATCATTAGAAATATAGGCGGATACAATGCAAATCCAACTGCAAAATAATTTAGGCAGAACTAAGAACATAAGAATTTTAAAACAAGTTGGAAGGGGCAACTGTGAAATAGATGAAGATGAAATTATTGATACAGAAATATCAGAATACATTATACCGCCTCAAGAACATTTATGTGAAATAACTGAAATTGTTGAAGACAGTAAAAATAATGACAATGAACCTCAAATTCAATAGCCAAATAATTTATATGAGGACTGTGCTGTGGTGTACTTTAATGAATATTTGGTTTTTCGTTGTAATGAATAATATAATTGCGAAAATTGTAATAAAATTTTAAAGAAAAATGATCATTTTCTTGGTGAAAAGGAAATATATTTAGTTCTAAAAGATTATGACAAAGTGAATGATATACAATATCTTTGCAGACCGAATGAAGAGATGGTAAAGATTGTGTCAGAATTATTGAAATTTTACAGGGAATTTACAAAGCAACATTTACATTCAAACAATATAACCAGGAAATTATTAAAAAATTGTGTACGGTGCATAAATTCGCATTCCAGTAACTGGTTAAATAAAAGTGATGGATGTTTCGAGCATAATTTTTTTATTATAAAAACATTCATTAAAATAAAAATTTTAAAAACTTTAAAATAGAAATTGCAGATATAACAAGAAAATCTTGTAAAAGAAAAATAAATATTTGTAGAACAAATAATAATTATTGAATTATTGAAAAATATAATCTTTTTCTAAGGACCGGTTTTTCAATATCTGGTTAAAATTTTAACTAAGAGTTAAATAAACAAAATTGAAACGAAATAAACTGTCAAATGACAGATTTATCATTGCTGTCAACAAAACGATGAAATATTGTTTACTTAACTAGAAGTTAAAATTTTAACTAGAGATTGAAAAACCGGCCCTAATTGTTACTTTTTCTTTAATGACATATTGGTGGTTAATGAAGATATTGAAAAGATTGCTTAGATTTATAATCATTTATTATTATTATTATTATTATTATTAAAATAAACTTCCCGAAATTTAAACATTAATAACTTTATGTGTGTCAAGTGATCAGGTGTGATTTTAACTACTTGGGTTCCATTTTAATGAAACCTGTTTCAATGACGCTTGGTAAGCACTTTATTTAAAAAAGAATAGCTATTTATCATATATGTATTTATGTTAAAAGTAACATTTTAATTTGGTGAGGCAGTGTGGTCCAAACCTTCAAATGCATATATTTATATAACCGCTGTAAATTCATATTAAATTGTTTTTCGATTCAATGACAAATGAATTTTTATTAGAAATATTAAATATGTTATGGAATATGTAATGTGTATGTATTAAAAATAAATGTATAATTAAATTAAATTTCTCTGAAGAAATTACGAAACAAATTAATTGGCTCCGCCTGAGGCCCCGCCCGCCGACGAGTTCTATCATGCTGCTATCTAGTAGCGAATTAAACACATGTATAGTAGACAACCGCCACACAGATGGCTCTCATTCTTACAGAATAAAAATGTGTTACGCGGTTTGACTACAGCATTGCCAATCTATATATACTATTTAATCAATGCTAATATGTAATTATAGACGCCAAATATTTAGAATTTTAAATGGCACAAAAGTGACTCCTGTGGTGCACTGTCCACGGCAGCAATGAGTGCCCGTGAGGTGACGCCTGGTTAGCATTACCTATATCTGTGATAAAGCAGATTGGCACACCCAGAAATGGATAATATGCCGTAATGATAAATTTTATTATTGAAGAAAAAATGTACATACGAGCCCCAATCCATAGTAGTAGGCCTATTTATTAAATTCATTTATAGTGACTTAAATAGCATTATTTCCAATAATAATGGAGCAAGTTTTTATTTTTCATTGATAACATTATAACATAACTATTTCTAGCTAAACATAAATATTTAACAGTATAAAAATAACTCAAATTTGTTAGTAAATTTCTATTATTTATCAAGATTGGAAAATTCGCCGATTATTCTTAAAAATTGAGGTATTTTTTTGTGTCTTATTTCTAAACTCTGACAAACGAAGTTTTAAATAATTTTATTAATGGACAATTTTCACAAATTTTTAAATTGGCGAATTTATTTAAAACTACATTACTTAATAAATTGTTTTTATACTAACTGATTCTTCATCATCATCAGTTTTTAATACGTCAGTAAGAACATGATTTTGATATGAAAAGAAAAACTTGTCCTTATACAATACCATTTTTCTACATACAGAAGTAGTGCCCAATAACTGCAAATAAACTGTTTCTTGAAAAACTTGCATGTTACTATTATTGATGTCAAGAACGCAATAACTCCAGTTTTTGTTAGGTAAATTAATATTACATTTATAAGTTATTGTTATGTGCTCCGCGAGCAACGTGAATAGGCGATGTAACTAAACGCACCCTAGTTGGAATGGTGTGTGGCTGCCAGCTTTACAGTGGAGAAGGGAGCGGGTTGAAAATTAAGTGGACAACCCAAAAAAAGGTCGGATGGGCGCCACGTAATTTTTGACGGCAAAATTACGAAAACGTATAAAATAACTGTTACCTACCTATAATATATTTGAGTTTAGGGTTTTAATATATTTAGGGAAATTATAAAAATATAATTTAGGGACTTATGATGTTAATTTAAGGACTTATGTTATTAGTTAGGGACTTTTATATATATAGTAGTCAGTCAGTCGTGCAGGGGCATAGAGTTATAAAATATATATACACATAGAGGGCGCCTAAACACTCAAAGCTGATGTCATGCGGGGTAAGCTTGTGTTTGTACGGCGGCCATCTTGGGAAGATCAAGTGTATATAAGCGTTCTCTGGTTATTTGATTATTTTACGTTAATAATCGATTTTAATTTGTGTTATTTGAATGTGAAACGTTTGTAATTACATGTCAACGACTTGTGCCTTCGGTTGTAATAACCGAATGTCCGTAAAAACTTTAAAACAAGAAAAAGAAAAGGAAAAAGCAATGACAATTCACAAGTAAGTATTATTTTACTTATACATATTATTAATGTTTAGTTCATATATTTTAATGTATTTTTTTTACATATTTCATGTAAAAATATTAACTTATTTTTGTAATAAATATGTTTGTACTTCGTATTTATGTGTATTGTAAATATCATAAATATGTATTTTTATATGAAATTTCTAGCCTCAAATTATTTGCCTATTCGGTACCTAGTTTTTGTAAGTTTCTATCTCAATCATTACAATTGTCATAAAATTCGAACAGTTTAATTTCTATAAAAAATATTTTTAAGTTTAATCGCAATACACTTCAAATTGAAGATTTTTACAATTTTTTGGTTCTTTCAAATTTAAATTTAATTAATTTTAATACATTTCTTACTGAATTAAAGCTTGCTAATTACAAATAGCTTCAATTTCTGTTACGTTATTGTATTTTTGTAACAAAATTGAAGAAAGCGCGCTTAAATACATTATAACGTTGATCGTCCCAAGATGGCGGCCACGAGATTCCCCTTCCGTCTCATGGCGACAAAAACTCTGTCCACTTCTGTACTTTACGCTCTCTCTAGTCCTATTCTATACTCTAAGTGCAGGGGCATGGACCTGTCAGTATTAGTGTAATCTATATATATAAAAAAATAAGGTTTTTCTTTGGGGCCTTAGTTATGGACTAACTAACCGATTTTGATGATTCTTTTTTTAAATGAAAGCTTAAGCATGTAGATGTGCACAAAAATCTAAAATGTTAAGATTTTCAATTCCGTCTGTTTTTATAAGGCCTTAAAGATTTTTTATTAAGTACTGCTGTCGAGCGATAGATGGCAGCACTGAATAACATGGGGCGGTATTGAGAATATGGTTCGGCTTTAAAATGCATTTTTTTTAATGGATTGTATTGTATTATGTAAAATAACATATAAAAACATGAAATTAGAGTGCGGAAACATGATTTAATATTTTTTTAAACATAAAATTGAGTTTTTGGCAAGTTAACCTTGAGATTTTTGTCATGAAAATTACAATCGAAGTTTCGCAAATTAAATAAACTTGAAACTGTTACTTACGTTTAAAAATCTGTTGTTATCATATTATAGGCAAATAATATATCATACACACACAACAAACAATACTAACATGTTACATGACAAGAAAGAAAGAACATTGACAGTACATAAGTACACTGAATTTAGGAATGGAAATAATCCAATATTTTGTCATTGAAGCGAAATAGTAACTAGATTAGGTTGGTAAAACTGTATTTTAGAAATGCTGAAGTCTAAATAAAACAAGGTTATTATCACATTACATTATGTATTATTCAATACAATATTAAATATAATATATAATAAAGAAACACACGAATCGTTAAAATGCCTACACATTGTCCTACTTATTTCATGTTTCGTTCAGTTTCCTAACGTTCAAATGTTGACAATGAAGTTGGCGTAGATGAACGCGCGCTCAAAATTTAAAAAGTACACTCATGAGTATAAATTGTACGTACATGAAAATAATTTATTGAATTGGAATAGGTTGAATTATTGATAGTATTTTCATATAAAATTATACTGCGGAGTGTACTTTTTAAATTGTGAGCGCGTGTTCATCTACGCTAACTTCATTGTCAACATTTGAACGTTAGGAAAGTGAATGAAACAAGAAATGAACAGGACGATGTATGAACTGTGGTATAAAACATAGGATGCGCATGTACATATAGCCTACAATTACATTTCAACTAATATTTAAACAATTAATGTACATACTACAAACAAAAGAGTAAAACAAAATAGAATGATCAATGATTTAAATAGGTGTATGCCGCCGCATAGGGGCCTAAAATTCTAGGGGGGTCTTTGTCATTCTGAATACCCGAGAAATATTTTAGATAAACGCTTAAAAGTTATTAATTCTTTACTTCTATAATTCGGTTAACAAAAAGAGTTAATTACAACAAAGAAATGCTTGATTACAGTAAAAAGAGTTTGATTTCGATAAAGAAAATCACACAAAATAACTGATTATTATAATTATTATTCTAAGTTTTTATTCCAACCCGGGCATTATGTCACAGATAATTTAATAAAAATATGTCCACTAATTATTTACCTTCAGGGATTTAAATAAAAAAAATCTGATGTGGCCAACACAAAACCTCCCGCTATTTAATTTTTACATACATACATAAAATCACGCGTTTCCCACTTAGTGGGTTAGCAAAAACCCGGAAACAATAGTAACAATAAGAAAAGGGATAAGAGTAAGAGCTCAGCTAACTCACTTCACTCTTTAACAACATTCTTCTTTCGCCTTGTCCACAATCATCATAGCATTCATACATAAGAACATATTAAAGTGACTGATTTTCGGTAGCGAATAACCGCATCTGGACCACAATAATAGTTACGCAACAATCATCCTTCCACACATATCCCTATCCATTTTTATTAATTTAAATACATACTTACGTATTTACTAACGCTGCAAACTGTTCCACTGCATAAAACTATTGATTTATTTACTATTTTCTTTTTAAAATGTCACTATTATTAATTTGAAGTAATTAGTTTTTTGACAGTGACATTTACTGTCAGTTACATTCATTTGAAATATGAACTGTGTAACAAACGAATTATTGTGTTTGTCTTAGGCTTCGCGACTAATAAAAAAAATTATTTTTAAATTTATCTGTAAAACATATAGAAAAAGTATTAATGCATTCCTGTACAAAATTCAATAATCTTTAATTTTCATAAGACATAAAATGCGAAAAAATGGCATTTAATGGTATTTTTTGAAGAAAAACCATTATGAGCTTCAGGTAAAGTGCCATTTCCGGTTATCCGATTTCCACCAAAATCTAATGGCTTCTTTTCCTATTAGAATAGGGTATAAATACAAGGTTTCATAATTTTTTGAATGATAGTATTTGAGTTAGAGCGAAGACAAAATCCCTACACATACACACACACACACATACATACACACACACATACACACACACACACATACACACATACAGACATCATCGTGAAAATGTTAAATTTGGATTCTAGGGACCTTAAAACGTGGTCATTTACTAAAATCTCGATAAGTGATTTTTAGCACGATCCCTATACCTCCCTTACCAAGGGTAGCGGGAGGTAAAAATTGATTACGACAATGAAATTATTGTTTAAACTTTAAAGTAAATAATGTGTATCAATAGTTTCAAGAGTAAGTTAACTTAATGAAAATATGTTCCTCTAATTATATCCCTACAGGGTTTTTAAAAATATTACTGATTACAACAAAGAATTGCTTGATTACAACAAAGAAGTGCTTGATTACAACAATGAAAATTTGATTACGATAATGAAAATGACTAAAACACAAAAAATGATCAGATATAGTAACTAAAAATTAGGATTTTTATGCTTTTTTTATACCGTTGTGAATATTGTAAGGGGGGAGGGCTGGTTGACAGAAAAATTTTCGCATAGGGGTCTTAGAGTTCTACTTACGCCACTGACAATGATTCGTAGTATGTAGATACATAGATCACTCATTTATATGTATGTATTTTATTAATAACTGAAATAAATTTCATAATTTTTATTAGGTATAGATAATTGTATTCATTTCCACACTACCCATGAGGTAGAATACAGGAGCGCGTTTTTTTAACGTGGTATCGCCAGGAGCCCTAATCCACAATAAAGTAGTACAACAAAAACAAATGAATGCATGAACGGAAAACAACAAACTTAGAAATCTAAGTCTTCCATGTCTGTATCATTTTCTTTTTCTTCTTCCAGGACAGGGAGAGTAGGATCATATATAGCTCCCGCTAAACGAAAGAACTCTTCAGTTCTGTTTAAATCCATTTCTGTACATTTCTTGTAGAACATATATCTGGCTAAATTTCCAGGTATATGTGCCTTCTTCCGTCCCGAAGATGTTGTAATTGCTTTGGCAGCCCTCCATGTTGATTCGATGCTGTTGGTGTGAGCATCGGTAACGGGATCTTTAAAGTTAATAGAATGATTCACCTTCAGGTGGATGTATCCTCGTCTATCTAGACAGTTGTAGACTCTTCAGAAATCTGAAATTATTGTGGTGCCCGGTTCAATCCATGCCTCAATGAGAGGAATGAGGGTATCCGCCCCACTGAAATAAAATAATACGTTTATTAATTTTACTAATTAAATTTTATACGATTTTATTTTTTTCGCCGTGCTAATTTATTTACGAATTATATTTTATACGATTTTATTTTTGCGCCGCGCTCGTGCCCGAATGCGCGCGCCGCGCGCCTTCGGGCACGAGCGCTACTTTATTTACGAATTATATTTTATACGATTTTATTTTTGCGCCGCGCTCGTGCCCGAATGCGCGCGCCGCGCGCCTTCGGGCACGAGCGCTACTTTATCTACGAATTATATTTTATATTTTAACTTTTGCGCCGCGCGCCTTTGGGCACGAGCGCTACTTTATTTACGAATTATATTGTATACGATTTTATTTTTGGGCCGCGCTCGTGCCCGAATGCGCGCGGCGCGCGCATTCGGGCACGAGCGCTACTTATTTTACAAATTATATTTTATATTTTAATTTCGCGCGCCTTCGGGCACGAGCGCTACTTTATTTACGAATTATATTTTATACGATTTTATTTTTGCGCCGCGCTCGTGCCCGAATGCGCGCGCCGCGCGCCTTCGGGCACGAGCGCTACTTTATCTACGAATTATATTTTATATTTTAACTTTTGCGCCGCGCGCCTTTGGGCACGAGCGCTACTTTATTTACGAATTATATTGTATACGATTTTATTTTTGGGCCGCGCTCGTGCCCGAATGCGCGCGGCGTGCGCATTCGGGCACGAGCGCTACTTATTTTACAAATTATATTTTATATTTTAATTTCGCGCGCCTTCTGGCACGAGCGCTACTTTATTTACGAATTATATTTTATACGATTTTATATTTCGCGAATTAAATATTTGTCGATTATAATCTAAAATATGTACCTACCGATCGTCAACCGGAACCATGAAAATTTTACCAGTTCCTCGCTCGTAACCGCCAAATACCCACTGGCCATCGACTCGTCGACCCCTGTGGTATTTACGTTTCCCAAATTTTGATTCATCGATTTCGACTACTTTCCCTAAAATATTATGCAGAAATTAAAATGGTTATATAAAATAATTTAATTAAGAAATGTACCTGGTCCTCCTAACTTCGTTTTCTTCTCTACAAAATGCATCAGCAATACCTCTCTACAGAAAGAAGCCCAATCTACACAAGTTCTGTAATTGAGCTCCAGCTGTTCTTGTATTAATAGCAGCGTCGCATTTCCTACCCAAAGGTTCACGAAGGCTAGAACCTTGAAAACGGGTAGTTTAGAACGGGCAAAAAAAGTACCCGCTCTAAAACCAACCACATTACCGCACTTCTTCGACTTTTGCTTCCTTTGGGTAGTCGTGTTTTTACATTTCCATCTCCAGCCGTCGATACGACAATTGTCCTCGCACAACGTCAGGCTGCCCGTACATTTGCGACATTGCAGGCTACGCGGGATCAAATTCCACTCTTGCAGCTTTTGCAGAAGAGCAAACTTGTCCTCACACAACTTATATAGCGATATTATGTTCACAACAGACATAGTGGACAACGTGTTATGCACAAAATACAAAACAAATTAACTTGTTTATTTATAATTTGTCAATAATTTCAACTTGTTACCTGATTGCCTAGCAACAATGTCAGTCACCAATTGTTACGGAACTATAATTTAAATAATTATATTATAATTATCAATTATAATATAATAAATAATTATGAATATATTTTATATTTATTAATTTCTTGCTTATTCATGTTTGCAGCTAAAAATTTGAATTTTTATGTTAAGTAATAGGAATGATTGTACAGAGATGGCGGGAGATGTGATGTATTACAATGGCGACCATGGCGACGATAGCTGCGAGTCGTAATGTGACATTTGACCTCCAGTTTACTTTATTTATTTTTATTACAATAAAGTTATTATTTATTTCGATACTTAAATAATTGCCAGAAGTCAGTTAAGACACCAGGTAACATACATGTCTATATAATCACAAATTCCTTGAAATATTTGTTAATTTTTTCAGTGTGACATGCGTGACAACTAACGACACATTTGGCTACAAAAACTCATCAAATCATCACAAATCCTTGCTTCCGCGCTCTAATTTTGGTTTATTTTATGGAATAGAAGGCTAATGTACCGATACGTAATCATTTAAAAGCATTTTGAGTTTGAACCATATACTACATATTAGTAATTATTAATTTTTGGGGCAAAAATTCCTTCTTATATATTCACTTGCAATTTGACATGTTGACATATTTAAGGTTAACTTTTGACTGTTGAATGATAAAAGCTTTGCATGTTTCAAGATATTTACCTGTTAAATTATTTAACTTTGCATCAATAAACCAGCCCTAAATAACACAAAATATTATTCTTGTAGCAATTTTCACAAATTGTATGTATTTTACATCATTCTCTCTATCCATCTGCATGTTATTCAGTGCTGCCATCTATCGCTCGACAGCAGTACTTAATAAAAAATCTTTAAGGCCTTATAAAAACAGACGGAATTGAAAATCTTAACATTTTAGATTTTTGTGCACATCTACATGCTTAAGCTTTCATTTAAAAAAAGAATCATCAAATTAATATATATAATCACAAATTCCTTGAAATATTTGTTAATTTTTTCAGTGTGACATGCGTGACAACTAACGACACATTTGGCTACAAAAACTCATCAAATCATCACAAATCCTTGCTTCCGCGCTCTAATTTTGGTTTATTTTATGGAATAGAAGGCTAATGTACCGATACGTAATCATTTAAAAGCATTTTGAGTTTGAACCATATACTACATATTAGCCAAAACATGAAATTAGAGTGCGGAAACATGATTTAATATTACTTACGTTTAAAAATCTGTTGTTATCATATTATAGGCAAATAATATATCATACACACACAACAAACAATACTAACATGTTACATGACAAGAAAGAAAGAACATTGACAGTACATAAGTACACTGAATTTAGGAATGGAAATAATCCAATATTTTGTCATTGAAGCGAAATAGTAACTAGATTAGGTTGGTAAAACTGTATTTTAGAAATGCTGAAGTCTAAATAAAACAAGGTTATTATCACATTACATTATGTATTATTCAATACAATATTAAATATAATATATAATAAAGGAACACACGAATCGTTAAAATGCCTACACATTGTCCTACTTATTTCATGTTTCGTTCAGTTTCCTAACGTTCAAATGTTGACAATGAAGTTGGCGTAGATGAACGCGCGCTCAAAATTTAAAAAGTACACTCATGAGTATAAATTGTACGTACATGAAAATAATTTATTGAATTGGAATAGGTTGAATTATTGATAGTATTTTCATATAAAATTATACTGCGGAGTGTACTTTTTAAATTGTGAGCGCGTGTTCATCTACGCTAACTTCATTGTCAACATTTGAACGTTAGGAAAGTGAATGAAACAAGAAATGAACAGGACGATGTATGAACTGTGGTATAAAACATAGGATGCGCATGTACATATAGCCTACAATTACATTTCAACTAATATTTAAACAATTAATGTACATACTACAAACAAAAGAGTAAAACAAAATAGAATGATCAATGATTTAAATAGGTGTATGCCGCCGCATAGGGGCCTAAAATTCTAGGGGGGTCTTTGTCATTCTGAATACCCGAGAAATATTTTAGATAAACGCTTAAAAGTTATTAATTCTTTACTACTATAATTCGGTTAACAAAAAGAGTTGATTACAACAAAGAAATGCTTGATTACAGTAAAAAGAGTTTGATTTCGATAAAGAAAATCACACAAAATAACTGATTATTATAATTATTATTCTAAGTTTTTATTCCAACCCGGGCATTATGTCACAGATAATTTAATAAAAATATGTCCACTAATTATTTACCTTCAGGGATTTAAATAAAAAAAATTGATTACGACAATGAAATTATTGTTTAAACTTTAAAGTAAATAATGTGTATCAATAGTTTCAAGAGTAAGTTAACTTAATGAAAATATGTTCCTCTAATTATATCCCTACAGGGTTTTTAAAAATATTACTGATTACAACAAAGAATTGCTTGATTACAACAAAGAAGTGCTTGATTACAACGATGAAAATTTGATTACGATAATGAAAATGACTAATGCCGCAATTCTGAACAAATCTGTAAGTCTTACAGATTTGTAAATTTGTAAAAAATGAACAAAATCGCAACGAAAGCTGCAACTCTTATGTATAACTTTATATTTATCAACAAAAATAGATGCGTTATTGTCAGTTTTTTACAGATTTACAGATCTGTAAGACTTACAGATTTGGTCAGAATTGCGGCATTAAACACAAAAAATGATCAGATATAGTAACTAAAAATTAGGATTTTTATGCTTTTTTTATAGCGTTGTGAATATTGTAAGGGGGGAGGGCTGGTTGACAGAAAAATTTTCGTATAGGGGTCTTAGAGTTCTACTTACGCCACTGACAATGATTCGTAGTATGTAGATACATAGATCACTCATTTATATGTATGTATTTTATTAATAACTGAAATAAATTTCATAATTTTTATTAGGTATAGATAATTGTATTCATTTCCACACTACCCATGAGGTAGAATACAGGAGCGCGTTTTTTTAACGTGGTATCGCCAAGAGCATACGATTTTATTTTTGCGCCGCGCTCGTGCCCGAATGCGCGCGCCGCTCGCCTTCGGGCACAAGCGCTACTTTATTTACGAATTATATTTTATACGATTTTATTTTTGCGCCGCGCTCGTGCCCGAATGCGCGCGCCGCGCGCCTTCGGGCACGAGCGCTACTTTATTTACGAATTATATTTTATACGATTTTATTTTTGCGCCGCGCTCGTGCCCGAATGCTCTTGGCGATACCACGTTAAAAAAACGCGCTCCTGTATTCTACCTCATGGGTAGTGTGGAAATGAATACAATTATCTATACCTAATAAAAATTATGAAATTTATTTCAGTTATTAATAAAATACATACATATAAATGAGTGATCTATGTATCTACATACTACGAATCATTGTCAGTGGCGTAAGTAGAACTCTAAGACCCCTATACGAAAATTTTTCTGTCAACCAGCCCTCCCCCCTTACAATATTCACAACGCTATAAAAAAAGCATAAAAATCCTAATTTTTAGTTACTATATCTGATCATTTTTTGTGTTTAATGCCGCAATTCTGACCAAATCTGTAAGTCTTACAGATCTGTAAATCTGTAAAAAACTGACAATAACGCATCTATTTTTGTTGATAAATATAAAGTTATACATAAGAGTTGCAGCTTTCGTTGCGATTTTGTTCATTTTTTACAAATTTACAAATCTGTAAGACTTACAGATTTGTTCAGAATTGCGGCATTAGTCATTTTCATTATCGTAATCAAATTTTCATCGTTGTAATCAAGCACTTCTTTGTTGTAATCAAGCAATTCTTTGTTGTAATCAGTAATATTTTTAAAAACCCTGTAGGGATATAATTAGAGGAACATATTTTCATTAAGTTAACTTACTCTTGAAACTATTGATACACATTATTTACTTTAAAGTTTAAACAATAATTTCATTGTCGTAATCAATTTTTTTTATTTAAATCCCTGAAGGTAAATAATTAGTGGACATATTTTTATTAAATTATCTGTGACATAATGCCCGGGTTGGAATAAAAACTTAGAATAATAATTATAATAATCAGTTATTTTGTGTGATTTTCTTTATCGAAATCAAACTCTTTTTACTGTAATCAAGCATTTCTTTGTTGTAATCAACTCTTTTTGTTAACCGAATTATAGTAGTAAAGAATTAATAACTTTTAAGCGTTTATCTAAAATATTTCTCGGGTATTCAGAATGACAAAGACCCCCCTAGAATTTTAGGCCCCTATGCGGCGGCATACACCTATTTAAATCATTGATCATTCTATTTTGTTTTACTCTTTTGTTTGTAGTATGTACATTAATTGTTTAAATATTAGTTGAAATGTAATTGTAGGCTATATGTACATGCGCATCCTATGTTTTATACCACAGTTCATACATCGTCCTGTTCATTTCTTGTTTCATTCACTTTCCTAACGTTCAAATGTTGACAATGAAGTTAGCGTAGATGAACACGCGCTCACAATTTAAAAAGTACACTCCGCAGTATAATTTTATATGAAAATACTATCAATAATTCAACCTATTCCAATTCAATAAATTATTTTCATGTACGTACAATTTATACTCATGAGTGTACTTTTTAAATTTTGAGCGCGCGTTCATCTACGCCAACTTCATTGTCAACATTTGAACGTTAGGAAACTGAACGAAACATGAAATAAGTAGGACAATGTGTAGGCATTTTAACGATTCGTGTGTTCCTTTATTATATATTATATTTAATATTGTATTGAATAATACATAATGTAATGTGATAATAACCTTGTTTTATTTAGACTTCAGCATTTCTAAAATACAGTTTTACCAACCTAATCTAGTTACTATTTCGCTTCAATGACAAAATATTGGATTATTTCCATTCCTAAATTCAGTGTACTTATGTACTGTCAATGTTCTTTCTTTCTTGTCATGTAACATGTTAGTATTGTTTGTTGTGTGTGTATGATATATTATTTGCCTATAATATGATAACAACAGATTTTTAAACGTAAGTAATATTAAATCATGTTTCCGCACTCTAATTTCATGTTTTGGCTAATATGTAGTATATGGTTCAAACTCAAAATGCTTTTAAATGATTACGTATCGGTACATTAGCCTTCTATTCCATAAAATAAACCAAAATTAGAGCGCGGAAGCAAGGATTTGTGATGATTTGATGAGTTTTTGTAGCCAAATGTGTCGTTAGTTGTCACGCATGTCACACTGAAAAAATTAACAAATATTTCAAGGAATTTGTGATTATATAAACATGTATGTTACCTGGTGTCTTAACTGACTTCTGGCAATTATTTAAGTATCGAAATAAATAATAACTTTATTGTAATAAAAATAAATAAAGTAAACTGGAGATCAAATGTCACATTACGACTCGCAGCTATCGTCGCCATGGTCGCCATTGTAATACATCACATCTCCCGCCATCTCTGTACAATCATTCCTATTACTTAACATAAAAATTCAAATTTTTAGCTGCAAACATGAATAAGCAAGAAATTAATAAATATAAAATATATTCATAATTATTTATTATATTATAATTGATAATTATAATATAATTATTTAAATTATAGTTCCGTAACAATTGGTGACTGACATTGTTGCTAGGCAATCAGGTAACAAGTTGAAATTATTGACAAATTATAAATAAACAAGTTAATTTGTTTTGTATTTTGTGCATAACACGTTGTCCACTATGTCTGTTGTGAACATAATATCGCTATATAAGTTGTGTGAGGACAAGTTTGCTCTTCTGCAAAAGCTGCAAGAGTGGAATTTGATCCCGCGTAGCCTGCAATGTCGCAAATGTACGGGCAGCCTGACGTTGTGCGAGGACAATTGTCGTATCGACGGCTGGAGATGGAAATGTAAAAACACGACTACCCAAAGGAAGCAAAAGTCGAAGAAGTGCGGTAATGTGGTTGGTTTTAGAGCGGGTACTTTTTTTGCCCGTTCTAAACTACCCGTTTTCAAGGTTCTAGCCTTCGTGAACCTTTGGGTAGGAAATGCGACGCTGCTATTAATACAAGAACAGCTGGAGCTCAATTACAGAACTTGTGTAGATTGGGCTTCTTTCTGTAGAGAGGTATTGCTGATGCATTTTGTAGAGAAGAAAACGAAGTTAGGAGGACCAGGTACATTTCTTAATTAAATTATTTTATATAACCATTTTAATTTCTGCATAATATTTTAGGGAAAATAGTCGAAATCGATGAATCAAAATTTGGGAAACGTAAATACCACAGGGGTCGACGAGTCGATGGCCAGTGGGTATTTGGCGGTTACGAGCGAGGAACTGGTAAAATTTTCATGGTTCCGGTTGACGATCGGTAGGTACATATTTTAGATTATAATCGACAAATATTTAATTCGCGAAATATAAAATCGTATAAAATATAATTCGTAAATAAAGTAGCGCTCGTGCCCGAAGGCGCGCGAAATTAAAATATAAAATATAATTTGTAAAATAAGTAGCGCTCGTGCCCGAATGCGCGCGCCGCATGGTTATATAAAATAATTTAATTAAGAAATGTACCTGGTCCTCCTAACTTCGTTTTCTTCTCTACAAAATGCATCAGCAATACCTCTCTACAGAAAGAAGCCCAATCTACACAAGTTCTGTAATTGAGCTCCAGCTGTTCTTGTATTAATAGCAGCGTCGCATTTCCTACCCAAAGGTTCACGAAGGCTAGAACCTTGAAAACGGGTAGTTTAGAACGGGCAAAAAAAGTACCCGCTCTAAAACCAACCACATTACCGCACTTCTTCGACTTTTGCTTCCTTTGGGTAGTCGTGTTTTTACATTTCCATCTCCAGCCGTCGATACGACAATTGTCCTCGCACAACGTCAGGCTGCCCGTACATTTGCGACATTGCAGGCTACGCGGGATCAAATTCCACTCTTGCAGCTTTTGCAGAAGAGCAAACTTGTCCTCACACAACTTATATAGCGATATTATGTTCACAACAGACATAGTGGACAACGTGTTATGCACAAAATACAAAACAAATTAACTTGTTTATTTATAATTTGTCAATAATTTCAACTTGTTACCTGATTGCCTAGCAACAATGTCAGTCACCAATTGTTACGGAACTATAATTTAAATAATTATATTATAATTATCAATTATAATATAATAAATAATTATGAATATATTTTATATTTATTAATTTCTTGCTTATTCATGTTTGCAGCTAAAAATTTGAATTTTTATGTTAAGTAATAGGAATGATTGTACAGAGATGGCGGGAGATGTGATGTATTACAATGGCGACCATGGCGACGATAGCTGCGAGTCGTAATGTGACATTTGATCTCCAGTTTACTTTATTTATTTTTATTACAATAAAGTTATTATTTATTTCGATACTTAAATAATTGCCAGAAGTCAGTTAAGACACCAGGTAACATACATGTTTATATAATCACAAATTCCTTGAAATATTTGTTAATTTTTTCAGTGTGACATGCGTGACAACTAACGACACATTTGGCTACAAAAACTCATCAAATCATCACAAATCCTTGCTTCCGCGCTCTAATTTTGGTTTATTTTATGGAATAGAAGGCTAATGTACCGATACGTAATCATTTAAAAGCATTTTGAGTTTGAACCATATACTACATATTAGCCGTATTTTATAATTATTTTCTCTATTTAAATGGTTATTAATAATTCATATATAACTTTGCAGTTAAATTTTAAAACATGTCCATCCATAGGTAAAACTGTTTGCTTTTTATGACAGAGAAGTTGAAAAGGTGACAATTCAGTGATATATAACTAATGTGAACGTACAATAACATATGTACGCATGTTTCCATTCACAAAATAGTTGCTGAACGAAGAAAAAGGCATGTATTTAAATGGAATCTAATTTGGATATGAAATTGATAAAAATGGTGCCTAGACGGAATGGAATTTGGAATTAAATAAACATGGAAGCAAGGACATGAAAGAATTTGAAAATTATGGGAAAATATTAAATTATTACCAAGATGAAATATGATTGAAATTTGAAAATTTAAACATTCACAAAAGAGATAAAAGAGGACTTTTAAATGGCCTAGGTACAGTAGTAAAAAGTATAACAGGAAATTTAGATTATGAAGACGCGCAAAAATATAATAAATTAATCGAGGAATTAAAAGAAAATCAGAGAATTTTGGAGAAAAATGTGTTAGAGAATTACAATACTAATACCCAAATTGTTGAACAATTTAACGAAACTATTGGAAATATAAATCAATCAAATAATCTTAAAAGAAAAAATATTAAATGTACAGCAATTTTTGATGAAACAATGTACGAGAATTGATCATTTATTCTTTAAAGATATAATAAACCAAATTATTCATTTATACAATATTATTCAGAATACGTTAAACAATTTAGAAATATCTATTAGTTTTTGTAATCTAGGATTATTGCATGAAAGTATAATGCCTCACATTTTATTAAAGCAGAATTTAATTGATATTAATAAAAATAATAAATTTGAATTTCCAGATAATCTAAAATATAATGAATTGAAAAAACTAATTTCAACACATTGTAAAGTAGAAAATTATGAAATAGACTATTTAAAATTAGTGAATTATTCTTTAAAAATTCATTAGAATTATTACAGTACACACCTGTGCCTACAATTCAAAATAATGAAATGTTAACAACCTTCCAAAGTGAACACCTCTTATTAAAAGATAATAATAAAGTGTATTCCGTGATAAATAATTGCAAAGGGGTTAGTGAACTATATTACTGCAGACACACCAATAACGACATATTAAAAGAAACCGAATTTGTCTATTAAATATTATTTAATATAGATTTAATTAATTGTACTTATATTAAAATAAATAGTAATGTTACTAATATGATAGAAATAAGTAATACTAACAAATTTATATTATGTTATCCAGATAGTTATAAATTAAATATTAAGTGTCAAAATGAAAATGAAGAATTTATAACATTAAAAGGAATATATTTATTAGAAAATAATAAATGTAAATTGAATAATAAATTACTGATAAATGAAAACTTGCAGGGCGAACCAATAATAATTTCAAATTATAAATTTAATATTACTCGAAGTCAGAAATTGAATTCTGAAATTGAATTACAAAATTTTAAAGAAATGAAGATAATTATTAGACACGATTTACAACCAATCAAGAACATCCCTGAAATAAATAAACACAATATAATTAAATATGTTATGATTGCTATTATTATTATTGTCATAATTGTAATATTGTTGAAAAACAAATTTAAATGTAATTTGTTCAAGAAACAGGGACATTATACCATTCCTGTAGCAACCCTCAATCTTCCAGGGGATGCTCACTTTTAAGGGTGGAGGAGTTATGTGACAGATTCACCCTAATCATAATTGATAAGATAAATATTTTCCTTTTCTCTTCACTAGATGCTAAGCTTGCATATTATAAACATATATAACGCTCTTATCTATAAGACAATTCATTCTGTGGCTATACTGTAACCATTCTATAACTGTCTCTTCTCAATAAAGTTTGTTTTTAAAAACTGTAATCTTTAATTAAATAATATAATTTATACATATTATACCTTCTCCATAATTCATTTATTAGTACGCCTGCCGCCTCCGACACTACACTTCTACTTTTATTCTGTTTGTACTTACGCGTTCGCGGCAAAATTATAAAATGTTATTGACTGAATATTTACGACGACGCGTGCCTTCCGCGTCAAGGCCAGGGGCACATATTGCTTGGTCGAACAATACATGAACCAGTAAAATTTGTATAGAAAACTTTTGTCTCCGAATGTACTCTTAATGATAGACCACACCTCCAAAGTCGAGGCCAGGGGCACATATTGCTTGGTCGCACTGTATTATATTATATATATTTTTTTTACAAATTACTTATTATTGTTAAAGTTGAGTGTAAAAAGAAGGAGTACTAATTTGAAAATAATATATTGTTAAACCAACTCACCCAAAAATTATCCCAATACAAAATAAAAGAAAATGGAAGTTCTCACTTAGCTCTTATAAAGAACAAAAGTGTAAGTAAAAACTCAGTGAGTAGTTAAACCAGCATTCAGCATTCACACATCATGTATACAGTTAGCAACTACAGGCAGTACCGCAAGTTACTACAGCCTCTCCCGCTGCTACGTTGGTGACCCCCGGGTCCACACGGGAGGTCACATGTCACTATGGAACCTCTGCCGCTTCGGTGGTGATCCGGAGACAATCCTCTTAACCAACTTAGTTGGATCAGATCACTACAGCCTTAACTGCTGCTACTTTGGCGACCACAGAGGCGGGTCACTACAGCCTTCCCTGCTGCTAAGTTGGCGACCCCCGGGTCCACACGAGAGGTCACTACAGTACACGGAACTGCTAGCATACAGCCAATCATACACGCGCTAGATTAACTACCTCACCTGTACAAAACCCGTAAATCCAAAAATTCCACAGACTTTAACTAGAACTGAATAATTACTGGAGCACACTACAACTTCGCTGCACAAAAGTAAGAATGGAACTAACGTAAGAAATCTGACGAAGAATATAAATAATTGACAGTTTGCGTAAGCCCGTTTATTTATTATAATGCCTGATAATTAAATAGAAACTATTATACTACAACAAGAATTCTAAAATTAAATACTTATGACATACATTAAATAAATAATCTGTGACATTATTATTCATTAATTATTATTATTTAACTACTATACATACAAATTAAGTAAACGTTATTTTCGTTTATTAAAAAAGAATATTTATAAGTGATTACAACAAAAATATTATTATTCAAGATACAATAATTAATTCAAAGTGACAAACAGTCTCTCTACTATAACTAAACTCGACATAAGGTCAAAACAAGAGTTTTATCATTGATTAAATAGTATATATAGATTGGCAATGCTATAGTCAAACCGCGTAACACATTTTTATTCTGTAAGAATGAGAGCCATCTGTGTGGCGGTTGTCTATTATACATGTGTTTAATTCGCTACTAGATAGCAGCATGATAGAATTCGTCGGCGGGCGGGGCCTCAGGCGGAGGCAATTAATTTGTTTCGTCATTTCTTCAGAGAAATTTAATTTAATTATTCATTTATTTTTAATACATACACATTACATATTCCATAACATTTTTAATATTTCTAATAAAAATTTATTTGTTTGAAACGAAAAACAATTTAATATGAATTACAGCGGTTATATCCATATATGCATTTGAAGGTTTGGACCACACTGCTTCACCAAATTAAAATGTTACTTTTAACATAAATACATATATGATAAATAGCTATTCTTTTTTAAATAAAGTGCTTACCAAGCGTTATTGAAACAGGTTTCATGTTTCATTGAAATGGAACCAAAGTAGTTAAAATGGTTAAATTTCGGGAAGTTTATTTTAATAATAATAATAATAATATTTTTTCTAATTTCTGGTACCTTGTATGAAGATTCTAAATGTCGAACTTGAATCGCCTACTCAAGGTGTCGAGAAGAGGGATAATTCATGTTCACAATTCTCTTGATTTTAACATTTGTTTGGACGTTTCGGAGATCCAAAAACCTCCATCTTCAGCATTTTACATTATTATCTAAGTTTTTACATTGTATGTTTTGTGGTAAGATGTGTTCTCTTACAAAAACCCCGTAAATTTTATAAGAGGGTTGATCTTCACCTCGATCCTGGTTTTTTGAGGGATTAAGGCTTGAATAGAAATTTCTTTTTTAAATAATGAAAGTGAACGACACTTTTGTTACCTCGACCACATGGGGACAGGAATTACCTAATCACCCATAAAACAGGTCATGTATTAGTCAAACTTTTAACAAAGTATCTTAGTGTTTTTAACATTGTATCCAAAAAATTTTCACTTTCAAATTTAAATTCAAACCTGTCACCATGTGGTCCAGGTAACAAAAGTGTAGGTCACGTTCATTTTTTAAATAACTTTCACGCCTTAATCACTCAAACAACCCAGGTAACAAAAATCAAGTTTGACTTTATACGCTTTTTTGACAATTATTATGTAGGATGGAGGTGAAGACCCACCCTCTTATCAAATTTACGAGGTTTTGTAAGAGAACACATCTTACCACACAACATTAAATGTAAAACTTAGGTAAGTTTTTGTAAAAATATTTATTGAGGAAAAAAAAAAATAATAATAATAATAACATGATACAGAAAATAATATTTATAGAACACAGTAATGTAAAATGCTGAAGATGGAGGTTTTTGGACCTCCGAAACGTCCAAATAAATGTTAAAATCAAGAGAATTGTGAACATGAATTATCCCTCTTCTCGACACCTTGAGTACGCGAATTAAGTTCGACATTTATAATAATAATAATAATAATAATAATAATAATAATAATAATAATAATAAAAATAATAATAATAATAATAATAATAAATAAATAATAATAATAATAAATAATAATAATAATAATAATAACAATAATAAATAATAATAAATAATAATAATGATAATAATAATAAATAATAATAATAATAATAAATAATAATATTAATAATAATAATAAATAATAATAATAAATAATAATAATAATACTAATAATAAATAATAATAATAAATAATAATAATAAATAATAATAATAATAATAAATAATAATAATAATAATAAATAATAATAATAAATAATAATAATAAATAATAATAATAAATAATAATAATAAATAATAATAATTATAAACTATTATTATATTGAGAAAAATAATAATAATAATAATAATAATAATAATAATAATAACATGATACAGAAAATAATATTTATAGAACACATTAATGTAAAATGCTGAAGATGGAGGTTTTTGGACCTCCGAAACGTCCAAATAAATGTTAAAATCAAGAGAATTGTGAACATGAATTATCCCTCTTCTCGACACCTTGAGTAGGCGAATTAAGTTCGACATTTAGAATAATAATAATAATAATAATAATAATAATAATAATAATAATAATAATAATAATAATAAATGATTATAAATCTAAGCAATCTTTTCAATATCATCTTTGACCACCAATAGGTAATTAAAGAAAAAGATTATATTTATTTAAAAACTATTGACCTAAATATTTATTACATTTTTCAATAATTCAATAATTATTATTTGTTCTACAAATATTTATTTTTCTTTTACAAGATTTTCTTGTAATATCTGCAATTTCTATTTTAAAGTTTTTAAAATTTTTATTTTAATGAATGTTCTTATAATAAAAATTTAATGCTTGAAGCATCCATCACTTTTATTTAACCAGTTACTGGAATGTGAATTTATACTCCGTACACAATTTTTTAATAATTTCCTGGTTATGTTGTTTGAATGAAAATGTTGCTTTGTAAATTCCCTATAAAATTTCAATAATTCTGACACAATCTTTACCATCTCTTCTTTCGGTCTGCAAAGATATTGTATATCATTCACTTTGTCATAATCTTTTAGAACTAAATATATTTCCTTTTCGCCAAGAAAAAGGTCATTTTTCTTTAAAATTTTATTACAATTTTCGCAATTATATCATTCATTACAACGAAAAACCAAATATCCAGTAAAGTACACCACAGCACATTCCTCATAAATTATTGGGTTATTGAATTTGAGATTTATTGTCATTATTTTTACTGTCTTCAACAATTTCAGTTGTTTCACATAAATTTTCTTGAGGCGGTGTAATGTATTTTGATATTTCTGTATCAATAATTTCATCTTCATCTATTTCACAGTTGCCCCTTCCAACTAGTTTTAAAATTCTTATGTTCTTAGTTCTTTGCATAAATTATTTTGCAGTTGGATTTGGATTGTATCCGCCTTTATTTCTAATGATTGAGAAATGATTTTCCAGACAATCATGGTGAAATCTATTTGTTAATAAAAATAAATAGGTCTCTTCTTTATAAACAATACAAATACAAAGTACATAGTAATTTTATATATATTTTTTTTATTTCGGTGTACTTTAAGCATATAAAAGCACTATTAATACGTCATTAAGAAGATCTATAATTGATACAATGTATGTATTAACATAAATAATCAGACAAAATAGACAAACTGTCACAATGTGAAATTTCAATTATTAGCAGGAAGCGCTACCAATATAACCGACAAAAATGCACCAAATCATATTTTTGATATAGCATTTTTTTAAAAATCATATTGCATAAAATTACCTCAATAGAAAAAAATCTGTTGTGGCCAGTACAAAACCTTCCGTCAATCCGATGTATTTTGTACAAACCCGATACCAAAAGTTTCTTGAAAAAGATTTTATATATCCTGTAAAATTATAACACGAACACACTATTATTTTTACAAATTCCATATTGCAAGTTATAACACGGACGACCATTATGTAAATTGCACTTGACATTTCCTCATTCCTATCCAACGAACCTCTTCACACAGTTATTCCTCTCTCAAATCTTCTGCTACACGGTCCTTCCATCTTCTCTTTGGCCTTTCTCGTACTCCTGGCATTGAAACTGTAAGTCACTTGCGAGGGACACTCTGTCACTTTTGTTGTTTTGTTACTTTCTGATTCTATACTTTCCACTTTGGTTTTGCACTTGACACTGACATCTGTCAATTAGAATTTTGAATATATCTGCTGTTTCCATAAATTTTACAAAGCTGACAGATTTTTGAAAGTTAACCTCTCTTAATCACTCTATAACTTTATATCTATTGAATATGAAGGAAAATGTATAATCAAATCGTATAGAGAATAAGATTTTCTTTCATATTAATGATCATAAAATGTCGAAAATTGATATTTAACTACGTTTTTGCCAGAAAAACTGTTAAGAATTTCAAATAAGGGTACTTCCGGTTGACCAATTATAACCAAAATCTAATCAGCTCTTCATATGGTTGTAAAGAAGAGGAATACTAATAATTTTTAGAATTGTAGTTTTCGAGTTATCGTCGGAGAAAAATTTGTCACACACACACACCCACGCACACACATACGCACACGCACACACACAGACACACACACACACACATACATACAGACATCAATGTAAAATTAGTAAAATCGTATTCTAGGGATCTTAAAACGTACTTATTCATTAAAAACTCACCACCGAATTTTTTGACCAATGACCATACCTCCCTTACCTAAAGGTGACGGAAGGTAAAAAAAATATATAAAAGATATGTTTCATAAGACCTGGTCACGTACGGGTCCAAGTTTACAAAACGAACCACGAGGCGAGTTTGGCAAAGGACGAGAATGCCTTATGATACTTTTTTTATTTTATTTCTTTTTTATTTGAAAACATAAAATTGTAAGAATTATAAAATTTTACATTATGTACTTATCTGTAAATCCACAGTTGATTTTTTTTTTAAAAAAAAACCTCTCAACAGTATTAAATCCCAATTACTGAGTAGGTTCACATACACAAACATCCATGCCTTAGTGAGATTCGAACCCAGAACCCCGAGCACACTTATGACTAAGAGGCGTTGCTCTAACCATTGATCCACCGGAGCCGACAAATTTGAAAATTTTCCAAAAAAGTAATTTGTCCAAAAATAAAATTAACATGAGATATTTTGATATGTATTTATTTGATAAAATAGCTTAATTTATTTCATGCATATATAATACATTATAAAAGGGTAAAAAAGTGAGAATACCTATACACATTTTGATAAGTTAATTCTTAGTCAAAAATATTTTTTTCATAATTGACAAAATTCTTGAAGTTCATTTTTAGTGTCCGTAAAAATAATAATGAATTAATTTATTTGTTATTCAAAAACTATTACGTGATTATTAAATATCTAATTATTTTTTATTAACAATTTCGTGTCTCCGACTCCAAGCGACTTCACACGAATACATCCGAACATAATTACCGCCAGTCTTATCGAATGTTAGTACGGCCAAATAATAAAATTATTAAAGGTGGCAGCATAATACGTCGCTGTATAGTGTCCTACGTAAATAGCCGTAAGGTTGCCAATCTATATACATTATTTAATCAATGGTTTTATACTACATGAGTTCTTATCCTATGAAAAAGTAAAGATAAAAGTAATATGAGGTTTGGAAACGTCGCGAGATCAGCGGTTCTTGTGGGAATGGGTGATCTAACTCCTCCCCCCTAAGAATGAAGCATTCCATAACATCTAAAAGTCATAGCGCCCAAATGTCATAGGGTCAAATTTTACTGCGTCCAATCTTTACAGCGTCTAAATCTAAACGATGCGCCACCACCAATTGTCACAGCGCCTAAATTTGACCTGGCTCATTTCGGCCAGTACAAGTGGTGTTGGTAAATATATCAACATTTGTTTTGAATTATGCAACAGATGGCGAGTTTGTTGTGTAGTTAATACCGTGCCCCTGTGCCTATAAGTTGGAACTACAGTAGTTAATCAAATAAATACTGTACAATATTTTACGAACACGTTATATGTATGTATAAAAATAATGTAAATAACACATCTGAGTTAACTATTATCTACCTGTTTCATAAAATTTTTCATATATGAAAATACTTGTAACAGTTGTATTTAAATATATGAAATAAAATTTAAAAAATCTGATGTTGCCAGCGCATGACCTCCCGCCAATTCAATGTTTAAAATAGCAGTGAGCTTTAAGCAAAGTATCAGTTCCGGTTGATCGTTTGTAAATAAAATCTAATTTGTTGATTATGTTTTATTGTTTTTCCTTAAAAATCTGTTAGAGCTCCAAATTAAGTACTATATCCGATTTATTATATATGGCTAAAATGTAATGGCTAGGTATGCAAAGTCCTAATGTTCATTCATCAAGTTGTTCAATTCTCACTTCGTTCAGTTTCATAACATTCAAATCTACAAAACGTACATTTGGCAATATGTGCATCGTCCTAATGGTCATACATCGCCATGTTCAATTTCATAATGTTTAAATCTACAAAACGTTCATCCATGAAGTTGGCGCGTATCAAAACGTTTATTTCTCGCGTATTATATATGATTCATTTCCATATACACTAATATAGGAAGATTCATAATTCCTCCCCTGGAGATTAAAGTGGATATGTGACATGTAATTATATACTAGATCTAGAGAAAGCTTGCAATTTTCCTTTATTTTCAATATCATTTAATTCTATTCCTTTTTCTGGAGTATTATCTAACTGTTTTTGTTTAAATAATTTATTAATAGTTATTGCAATCTTTTTCTTTGCAATGACAAATATAATGCATATAACAATAAAAATTATAATCATATATATTATAAAAAGATGATGGGAATTCTCTTTTACTTCAATAAGTTCTTTTAGTTTTGGAACTGCGAGTTCGTGAATGTTTAAATGTTTTAATTTTATAATTTCATTTTCAATATTTGGAGTTTGAATATCTAGAGACAATTGGTCTAAATTGATCTCTTTACCTCTTAGTGTATTTTCAAAATGTTTATTACTTAGAGAACATAAATTATTATCGTTATTTTGTGCACGTCGTCTATAATCAGTGTGTATTTTTGAGTTCCGAAAGAAGATTTTTAGTACAAGGATCTATTTTGTTATAATTTAGTCTACAATAAATTATATTATTAATAATTTTGTTATTTTCGCATGAGTAATCATTTTGATCCATTTGTAGTAATATTTGTTTATTAATATTTAATAATAATAATTCGTTTTCTTGGAAGAAAGGAATTGGTGTTATTTGAACTGTGTGGTATGTTTCTACTGAGTATTTTGGAATAATGATTAAATATTGTAATTTGTGATCTTTTACTGAACAATAACTATGTATGAGATTTAAATAATTTATATATTCTTCGCCGTCAGTTTTATTTTCATTTTGAATGATTATCATTTTCTAAAAGACAGATATGAAAGACATTTAGGCTACAAAAAGAAAGTGTAATTTCTATAAGATTTAAAATATCGCTAAGTTCTATAAGATTTGTTTTTATTAAATCTATAGTATTTAAAGCTACTAAAACGTTAGGCCAAGTAATTTGTTCTTTTAATAAATGTTGTAGGTTAAGGATTCTACTTTTTAATATTTCTTGATTTTTGAAAATAATATCAAATTGTTCATTATAATGTCTAGTTGCATTTTTCATAAAATATACAGAATTTTTAAGATTTTCTTCAAGTATTACTTGGTTATTTTGAAAAGAGTTTATAATGTTATCATATTTTTCTTTGTCCGAGTTATCTAAATTTCCTGTAATTTGTTTAATAATGGATCCAAGACCATTTATTAATCCGCGTTTTTGTCGTTTGGGACACAGTATATTAATTCTTTCATTTAAATTGTCATATTGGTTATTTAAATTTTGTAGGCTAATGGCAAGTTCATTGTTATAGCGTTTGTTGTTAATATCCTTTGTTTTTGTTATTAAATTATTTCTTTATTGTTGAATTATTTGAAATGCATCTGTGATTTTATCGAGATCATAGACATAATGTATGTAGATTTCTTTTTCGTAAATTTTTGCTTTACCGAGATTTATTAAGTTTATTCCATTATTATTCTTTATTTCTTCTAATTGTGTATCCGCGATTATGGATGGTAATCTGTAACAATATATTATATTTTAATTTTGTTTAATCTTATCTTTTGTATTCTATTAAATATCTCGTTACTTGCTTTTTTCTTTTGTTTCTTTAAACATTTTATCGTTCCAAGTTGTGGATTATATTTTATAACTTTAGCTTTTTTATACATTGGTTTCTTATATTTTTGAATACGTTTATTAGTTTCTTTTACTTAAATTTGTTTCGGAATTTCCAAAGGATTAACATTTTCTTTATAGCGTTTGTCTTTTTCTTTTTGTATTATAAATTTTACTAGATATTGAATTTCTTTAAGGTTTTCTGCATGATCTAATAATTTTGAATTTGTTCTATTTTCTTTTGGGTATATATTATTTCTTTCTTTTCCGTATATTATTTCCATTGGAGATAATTGTGTAATAGATTGTTTCGTATTGTTATATGCTATTATGGCTTGCTGTATCATGGTGTCTAAAGTTTTATTACGGTTGTCCTTATTACTTATTATTCTTAAGTATTCTATAATATTACTATGAAATCTTTCGGCGGCATTACTTTTAGGATTGTCAGTACAATTTATGTGTAATTTTATGTTATGTAATTTACAATATTCTTTTAGATTTACATTATCGAAGTCAGTGCCTTTATCTACAATAATTTTCTTTGGTAATGGAAACCATAAAAATTGTTCTTTTAATATTTTGACTACTTCTCATGAGTTAAATACTGGAAATTTGTGGAGTATTCCATATTTAGAGAATTGGTCAAATAAAGATAGGTATTTTTGTGTATTAAGAGACAATGTATCCAAATTTATAATTTCAAAAGGTCTTTCTGAAGTAGGAGTAAGATTATCTAATGTTTCAATTGTTTGACGAAGATATTTATTTGTTTTACATATTTCATAAGTATTAATGTAATTTTGTGTCATTTATCATATTAGGCCAATAGTGATTTTCTTTAAGTTCTCTAATATTTGCTAGAATACCTCGGTGATTTGTAAAACCGTTATGGTGGTTTGAAATAATTTCTAATTGTTCATTTTGATCTATTACATCCTTCACTTTTTTATTTACGGCTATTATATTTTTAGTATTTGTTTCGAAATTATTTTTAATTATTTCTGAAGTTATTTTGTCAAGTTCCTTGTCGAATATTGCAAAATATTTAATTTTTGGTTGGATATATGATTTTAAAAAATTTAATATGTCATCATTTGTGTTTTCACTTGTTATTATTACATTTAAGGGTTTGGTTTCTGGAATGCAATTCTCTCTATATTCATTTCATTTTGTTGTCCATATTTGAATATAAGCTGATTGTCTGCAATATTTATTCTATCCTCTGTATATTTTATACCATATACTGGATTCTCATCACTACTATGTACGGCGGAATTTGTATTATATATATATATATATATATATATATATATATATATATATATTCTTTTAATTTGGAATAATCTATTATATCTAATCCACATGAAAATTTTGGAATATTTATTTCGTAAATTTCATTTTTTATACAATAATCTCTTAAATCAGATAAGGATTTTTTGAACATTTTTATATTGCAATTTTCATTATAATTTTCTTTAGAAATTAAGTGAAATATTTTTTTCTCTGGTGTGTCTTGTATGATTATATTTCTAAGGTCTTCATTTTGTTTTAAACAAAACTTCTTACTGTCATAATTTTTATTAATTTCTTTAGCTAAGTCTTTTCTAAAGTGTTTATCTTTTGAGATACAATGTACAAATATATCTGTATCTAATATATTGCCTTGTTTTTCTATAATTCTGTGTTTATCCCGTATACGAAAGAGAAAGTCAGCTATTTTATTTGTTTTACCAGGTATGTACTCTATGTCAAAATTATATTCTGAAAGTTCTATTCTCCAACGCATTAATTTTTGGTTAGCATTTTTCATAGTAAATAACCATGTGAGTGGTCTATAGTCTGTACGTATTTTAAATTTTCGTCCATATAGATGTGTCCTAAAATTATTTACTGCCCAAACAATACTTTTTAATTCTTTTTCTGTCGTACTATGGTTTATTTCAGCTGTGTTGAATGTCTTACTTGCGTAGGCAATTGGTTTTTCTATATTATCAATTACTTGTGACAATACAGCGCCCATAGCATAGTCTGACGAATCTGTAGTTAGGATGAATTCCTTACTAAAATCTGGGAATGTTGTGATGTCATTTTGTTTTCCTTTTTTCTGTACTTCTGTAAAAGTTTTGTTAATTTTGAAAAATCTGGTATAAATCTTCGATACCATGATAATTTTCCTGAGAATGATCTAATTTCTTTTAATGTTTTTGGGATGGTAATGCTTTGTATTGCTTCTATTTTTTGTGGATTTGGTTTAAGACCTTCGTTTGAGATAATAAAGCCTAAATATTCTACTTCATTTTTGAAAAATTCACTCTCATCAATTTGAATTTTTAAATTTGCTGCACATGATTTGTCAAATACTGCACGAAAAATTTTCCAAATGTTCTTCAACTGTATTTCCGAATATATTGATATCATCAAGATATACTAAACATATTTTATTAAGTAAATCTCCAAGTGCAATGTTTATCATACGCTGAAAAGTTGCAGTGGCATTTACTAAACCAAAAGGCATACGGACAAATTCATGTCCGGATGTTGTACTAAAAGCAGTTTTTTCTATATCCTCTTATTTCATTTCAATTTGGTGAAATTCACTATGTAAGTCAAGTGTAGAAAAGTATCTTGGCGTTCCTATTTTATCTAGCAAAATGTCTGTGTTAGGAATGGGATAATTGTCTTCTTTCGTTTTGGAATTTAATTTTCTAAAATCTATTACAAGTCTAGTGAGATTTTGTAATTACTTTTTCTTCTAGCATTTTATTTATGTGCTCTTCAATATCTTGTTCGTAAATTTGTGGTAGTCTATAATTTTTTGTATAGACAGGTGTGTAATCTGATAATTTAATTTCATGTTTAATTAGATTTGTAGCTGAGAGTTTTTCGCCAGATTTTGGGAAAAGATCTGAATATTCATTTATGAAATTGTTCAATTTTTGTTTAGTGGAAAAATTTAAGTGTGAATCTCTTATTTGTGAATTATTTGTGTTTTCAATTGTATGATGACAAAATTTATATTGTTTATTTAACATAACCAAAGTTTTATTTGCAAAATCTATTTTTACATCTAATTGTTTTAATATTTTGATACCAAATAATACATTACATTCTTTATGGAAGTCATGTACATAAAAGTCAAATATATGTTTTCCTAATTTTAATTTCACTAAAGTTTTTAGGGTCACCTTTCCTTTTGCAGTTCTAAATGTTACTGGTTTATTGATAATTTTGAAATTTTTTGATTTCACAAGTTCATTACTAATAAAATTTATATCTGATCCTGAATCTACTAAAATTTTGAAGTCGTTATGTATTATAGTAGGGATACTTGCTATATTAGATGTCATTACGTGTTTAATTCTATTTCCTGAGGTTCGAGAAAATTTACATTTTCATCTTCATTTTAATAATAATAATAATAATAATAATAATAATAATAATAATAATATACTTTATTGATTGCAATAACCAAAGGCGAGGTTCAGCCATAGGCTGTTCTTCCACCTAACCTAATCATACAGAAAATATGCCAAAATGAACAAAAAACATACCAACAAATTATTAACAACATCCAAAATAATTGAGAAAAAAAAACACACACACAGGTCACAGAATTCTAGCAGCAAACATAGAAATGTACATTTATGTAATATTAACTAGACAATAATAGTTTTAATCCGGGTTTTAAAAGAACTTATACACAATGATTTTAAATTACCAGGTATACTGTTATATAAAGTTGGCGCCAGATACGAGAATGAGGCCTTGAATTTTGATTTTCTATAAGCTGGGACGATGTATAAGTCTGTGATTCTAAGGGTATAATTGTATTGCTTCTGTACTAGTTTGTCAAGCAAATAATATGGAGTACCAGTACTTATAATTTTACGCACTAAACAAAGATACATAGTCTTAACACGATTTGTTATAGTGGGCATATTCGCAAGTTGACGGTATTTAGTTATATGTTCGTGTTTGCGGACACCATATGCAAAACGCAAACAGGAGTTCTGTACTAGAGTAATTCTATTCTTATCCGAATCAGTTAAATTAGGAATGTAAGTGCAAGCACAGTAGTCAAAAAGTGGTAAGATAAGTGAATTAACAAGTTGTAATTTTAAAAATGTACTAAGATCATGTCTAAATTGATATAGATGACGTAGTCTGAGTCTTGCTGCAGTAAGTTTTCTATTCAAATGGTTTTTAAAAGATAAATTTTCCTCCAACAAGAGACCTAAAATATTAATGCAAGTGCATCGTTGAAGTACAGAGCCGTCTAAAATTACATTTGGTTGTAAGTCAGTATTACCAACAACAAGAAAAGAAGATTTTCTAGCATTCAATTTGAGACCATTATTTTTTATCCAAAGAGATAGTATTTCTAAATCACTATTTAACATGGATAGTTGTTCATTTAGATTTGAAGGGTTTAAAGTTGCAAGAAGTGTTGTGTCGTCTGCATATGAATGAGCAGAAGAAAAATTTAAAACAGATTGCATATCTGCAACGTATAAAAGAAATAATAATGGTCCCAAAATTGAACCCTGCGGTACACCACATTGGAGATTAAAATTTGATGATGTATTTTGTAACATGGACACCTGAAACTGTCTATTATTTAAATAATTTTTACACAACTCAAGAGCTTTATTTGAAAAAATTATAGAATTTGAGTTTAGCTAACAGCATATTATGATTAATCATATCGAACGCTTTCGAGAAATCTATCTGGACCAACAAAGAGATATTTGATTTGTCAAAATTATTTAATAAAACATCAACAATATTCAGAAGACACGTGTTCGTACTGTGTCCAGCTCTAAATCCGGACTGATAAAGTGGCAAAATATTGTTTTCATTAACATAACTAATAATTTGGTTATGGCATACTTTTTCAAGTACTTTAGCCATAGCTGGTAAAATACTTATTGGTCTCAAATCATCGTGTGTACTGCAATTATCCTTCTTTGCTATTGGTTTTGTTATCGCAATTTTCCAAATATCAGGCACCAGACTTTCTAAAATGCATGAATTTACTATATGGGTGATGTAATCCGCTATAACAGGCAAAGCAATTAATATAATTTTTAAAGAAATACCATCAACACCAATAGCATTAGATTTTTGTTTCCTTAAAATATTGATTATTGTATCACTGTCAACACATTTAAATTCAAATTGTTCTTTGGTTGTCTCCATAGATTTACTAGAAAGATAAACATTTAATAATTCTGGACTCACTCGCGTATCATCAACCCTATCACATAAGTATTTGCCATATTCATCTGGATTACATAGATGATCTGGAATATCCCTTTCTGATTCATTTCTTACACCAATTCGATTTAGGTTCTTCCATACAATTTTACTATTTCTAATATTATTATTAATTTCATATTGAAGAAAAGCTTGTTTTTCTCTACGAATAGCGTCTGTGGTGAAATTACGGAGCTGTCTGTAATACACTAGTTTAGAGTACGATTTACGTTTTTTGTAATCATAAAGAGCTCTGTCCCTTTTCCTCTGCATAATTTTTATGACAGGTGTAATCCACGGGCAATTTTTTTTGGAAACTCTTACAGATCGAATTGGTGCATGTTTATCAAATAAAGCAGTTATTTTATAATTTAAATAATTTACTTTATCGTTAATATCCTTCATATGTAAAATATTGTGCCAATCTATTTTGTTGCAATCGGAAAAGAATATTTCAGTATCAAAATTTTTATAGTCTCTATACAAAATTAATTTTTGGGAAACATGAGGTTTGGATAAATTTAATGAACAGTACACAGCAAAGTGATCAGTGAAATTTGTACAGTCAATAACGTCTGCAAAGGAGCATAAAGATGTATTAGAAACTGCAATAATATCTAAAAGTGTTTTTGATGAGGGACGTGTATATGTATTTATCAACTGATGCATGTCATGTGCAGCCAGCATATTCTTAAAAAATGATGAATACATATCATTTACTAAAAGATTTACATTTATATCGCCTGTACAAATTACACAATCAGCTTGAGTTAAAAACTCCGTTAAAATTGGATCCAAAACACACAGTTCCTTGTAATACTTTAAATGTGGATTATATATCACTCCTATGATAATTTTAATTTTTTGATATGTAATTTGAATCCACAAATGTTCCACATTTTCAGTCGTTACAAATACTGTATCAAGAATTTTATAATAAATATGATTGCGAACATAAAAAGCAACACCCCCACCACGTTTGTCAGATCGTTCAAGACTAATAAGTTTATAATTATCAATGTTAAACAAATGAGATGGAGAATTGTCACTTATCCATGTTTCAGTTACAGCCAAAATATCAAAATCATTATCATTTAAAAAATTCTTGAATTCAAAAAAACATGAATTGAGTGACCTAGTATTAATATGACCTAATGTAAACGTACTATTACACTGATTGTTGACCCTGATATTAGACAAAGATGTATTTAACATAAATGAACAAAGTTTGGCAAAAGTAAACGAAATGAACGAACAACAGAAAACAAGTATTAAAAGTTCTTTGAACTCATGCATGTTCTGACATACGTTAGTATAAAGACATGTGATAAAAAATTGCTATATTTATATGAATTTATGTGCAAGGCACATCCTCCAGATCATTAACATTGGTAATATAAAATCTTTTATCCCTGCCATTTATAGTTTTATTAACAATTATGCGACCGTCATAAGTCCACACATTCTTAAAATTAAACTTATCTGCAGCCATCTTGAAGAGTTTGACTCTATTCGATGTCAGATCTTCACGAATAGTGATTTCGGATGCCTTCAGTTTTTTCTTTTCACTGAAAACTTTGCTCCTGGTACGATAGCTCACAAATTTAACTAACACAGGCCGATTGAGTTTGCTGGATGGTTTACCTATGCGATGACATCTGTCTATATCGTTTGTAGAAATATCCACATTTAGTTTATTGCGACATAAATTCACTACACAGTCCTCAATATTTTCGTTTTGCATTTCTGGTAGCCCAAAAATACGTAAGTTATTACGACGCGTGTACTGTTCTAAATTGTCAGCGCAGTTCACATATGAATCACAAGTAAGTTTCAAAACAGAATTTTCTTGTTTCACTGCACTTATTTCACGTTCCAATGTTTTTATTTTTTCATCGAACACTTTTGACACTGCAGCCGTCACTTCCTTCACAATTAGCCCAATAAACTCATTATTAGAACTCAAATTACTGATCGCCTCTGTTATCAACTGAGTGATTTTTATGTGATCGTCACGTGATAGCATTTTGGAAGAATAATAATGTAAAGTAAGGACTTTAAATAAAATTTTAAATCACTTATAGCAATAAAATTATAACTTTTACAGAACACACAGTAGACACGTCTAGCTCAGTTGAACGTACATCATATACCAACACATTTTCGTTGATTTCTAATGATTCTAATTCTGTATCGGTTTCAATTTCGATTTCATTTTCTAATTCGTTATTATAATTTTGTCTATTAATTTGTTATGTAGACATGGGTGTAGAAAATGTTTGTTTTGTTTGTGTTGACATAGGTTGAGGTTTAAAATTTCTATTTGTATGTATGGAATTAGAGATATTTTGTCTTGCAAAATTGTTTCTGTTTTGTGTACTTGGTAGTTGTTGTGTTGGTTATATGGGTTGTGTGGGTTTCATTTTTAATTGTATAAGAGCACTGGGGAATTGTTGTCCTGGGAATTTTGCAGGAGGTTGTATGAATGTAAAATTTTGATTTGTTACTGTTTTCATGGGGGATACATCTAATAAATAATTAAATTCATTATTTAATAATGATTCACATTCTTTGAGAGTACCTGGATCTGCATTTATAAATGATCCCTTGTTATTTATCGGGAGTAATTGAATGAAATGATGTATTACTAATTTTTGAACATGGTCTAATAAAAATTTTGTTTTTGTCTTGTTAGTATTTTGTGTCTCTATTTTTCCTTTATATTTACCATAATTTTGCATAATATCTTTCAATGTTTTATAGATATTTCCTTGTAATTTTGTATTCCCATCCTTCAAAATTGTTTTCTGAAATAATGGATTGTGCATTTCCTTGTATTTTCGATTTGAATAATCTAAATGCAATTTTTTTTTGTATGTTAGACAATGTGTAGCTTGTTGCTAATATAGGTTTTACATCTTCACATTCTTTAATGTAAGCATGCAAAGTTTTTTATATCACCTGTATACACAGGGATTGGATCACACAGGGTTTTAATGTCATTAAGACTGATATTAGTCATTGTGTTTGAATAAGTTGATAGTTATTCAATGTTATTATTTTATTAATTGTCTTGTGATATAGTTCTCACTTGACTGGACAAATTTTGTAAAATTGTCTTGTGATATAGTCCTCACTTGACTGGACAAATTTTGTAAAATTGTCTTGTGATATAGTCCTCACTTGACTGGACAAGTTTTGAATCAGTGAACTCAAACTTTACAAAGGTTACAACTATTATATGACTTAGAAAGTACTTACAATAATAGTAAAATAATGATAATGTTCTCGTACATTCCAACGGAGGTAATCTTGTAGCTTTGTAGAATTATCTGGGTTCCTCTGGTACGGGTGAGATGAATTTCTTCGGTCTACCTGGCAGCAAGTGTTGAGATAACTTGAAGTTGTATTAGAAGTGGACCTGGTATGAGTGTTTCTCAGCAGCGATGTACTTCTTGTAGTAATAGGACTGGAGATCGTGACCGATGTTTCGAACAGCAAGATTCTCTGTGATGTCCGTTATAAATGGGTCGTCTGAATAGACCTCTGATGGGCTACTGTTTAAGCCGTGAATGTTGTAGATACAATTATGAATATTAAAATATTCAAAGTCGTGATACGTGTATAGATTGTTTGTTCTAACGTTAAAGACTTTTTGGCATCCTACCGACTGCGCCAATTATAATATTTCGACTTAATATTTTCCCAAACAATACAATAGCTCTTACTTCATTACAAGCTTACAGAATACTGACTAATGATTAATACAGATTATCCTTTTTATACTATTATTTTATAAACACAATTGATAAAATAGTGAATAATACAAGTTATATTGTACAGCTGTTTATATTGATACAGCTGCTTATCATCTATGACTATTCCTAATATACGTATTATATATGATTCATTTCCATATACACTAATATAGGAATATTCATAATTCGCGCTTTCAAATGTAAACAGTACATTCTAAAGAACAAATTGCAAAGAAAAATGTTTTACTCAGTACAAATAGGGAACACTCATTGTTTCATAATGTACATGGATCGCCCTGTACATACCTTGCCTTGTACATTTTCATAACGTACAAATATTGTCTTGTACATTTATTGCCTTATACAAATTCCTAATGCACATAGATCGCCCTATACATATCTGGGAGTGTAACTTTTATAAAAATAATCTTAAACAAACATAACCTAAACGCACACCCGAATTTAGGTAGACAGACGTTATGAAAATGTAGAAGGCAAGGTACGTACTGGGCGATCTACGGATATTATGAAACAATATGTGTTCCCTATTTGTACTGAGAAAAACATTTTTCTTTGCAATTTGTTCTTTAGAATGTACTGTTTAAATTTGGAAACGCGCGAGAAATAAACGTTTTGATACGCGCCAACTTCATGGAAAAACGTTTTGTAGATTTGAACCACGAAGTATTATATAGAAGGAGAGGACACAGGCAGCAAAAAGGTGAAGCATTTCTGTTTCCCGCAATGGTGGGGGAAGCGGGCCCGGTATATCAAGCGTTTAAATGAGTTAAATCATGAAAATACTGTTTTATTTAGTAAATAAATTTTATTTGTTGTTTATTTATTCAATAACTATATAAATATGTTAATAATTTCAAAATAAAAAGAAAAGGGAATAAAATAATTGCATGTATACAGAAAAAATACTGTTTTTATTTACACATAAATTAATGCAAAATTTTTGGATGTAGTTTAGTATATTTTTACTAAAACGGAAAATATATATTTACTGATGATAAGTATTCTTTAATTATGATTGGCCAGTATATAAATAAAAAATTACTAGGAAATAGAAAAGTTATATTTTTGTAACTTGGACCTTTTGCGATCTTTAGATTGCGAAGGATTATTTTTTTTCTATCATTCCGGAAATATTGCCTTAATCTTAATACAATGAAATCATAAATTAAAACATTATTTGTACAGGCTGGAACAAATTCGAGTTCCTTATATGAAAAACTTTCTTATTAAGAACGCTACCCAAAATTGATGTAGGCCTTCTTGGGCCAACTTTTTGAGGCAACGTCTAATAGGCAGCATAGGAATTTTCGATTGCCTTTTGGTTTTGAGCTACAGGATAAAACTATATTTTTTTAGAAAAAACTCATAACTCTCTTATTATAAAAGTGAAAAAAAATGTTTATATGATCTTTTATTCTAAACGGGTACATTCACTATCTATATATATATATTTTCTTTAATCACGACGATCGGGGAAATTTTGCTCACCTGTACAGACTAAACGGTGCGAGTGATTTTAATGAAAATTTTTCTGGGATGTAGAGAATAATTCAACTTGATTTCCTGGTAATAGGACATTTTTCTGTACGGTGCATAGTTTTTGTGTAAAAAATTTTTAAAAGTGGAAATTTGGCTTTTTGAAACAATACATCGAAGTCTACATGTACAAAATTAAGAAGAAGAACGATGTCATCTATCACATTTGACATGTCAATGTTAGTGACAAACCAATATAAGAAATGTATAAAGATTAGTTAAAAGTGGATATATATATTTTATGGAACGATTATTATGGATATAATAGTATAATTAAAGGTACTTTATAATTATTATTATTTTCTCTATTTAAATGGTAATTAAAAAATCATATATAACCTTGAAGTTAAATTTTAACATATGTTCATCATAGGTAAAACTGTTTGCTTTTTATGACAGAGAAGTTGAAAAGGTGATAATTCAGTGAATATGAACGTACAGTAACATATGTACGCATGTTTCCATTGACAAAATAGTTGCTGAACGACGAAAAAGGCATGTATTTAAATGGAACCTAATTTGGATATGAAATTGATAAAAATGATACCTAGACGGAACGGAAGTGCGTAAAACTATTATAATACACTATCGGCGGAGCCCTAGGAGAAAGATTGTTTGACATGTCAATCAGAACCTTTAAATAGAAATATTTTTGAAATGAGGACATTTTGAAAGAAGTTAAATTCATCAACATAAATTATGAGAATGGGCAATGATTTCACAATAGTAAAAATGGCCTAAAACATATTTAAAATTTATAGATTTGATGGTTCCTGTCCGTGGTTCATGTCCACTTCGAAAGTGTTGCCAAACATTCCATAAGTAACTAGGTAAGTACCTATAAAACAAATATTGCTAACTAGATCAATGTGAAATCGTACACAAGTGTTACCAAATATGCCATAAGCGAAAAACAAATATTCCTAATTGCATTACTGTGAAGTTAGTCAATTAATTTTCTAGCTACTAATAAAAAATATAATAAATTTTGTACATAAATATACGAGAAAGTGTTGCCATAAGTAACTAAGTAAAACACAAATACTCCAATATCAAGATTTTGACAGCTCGATCGTTTTTTTTTTTTACATAAAGTTGTCAGAAACATGTCGTTTTCGTATCAAATGAATGGTAACGTTAAGGGCTGCCTTGCAGAAATGCTAAACATTTGACAGCTCGAACGTCTTTTGTTTTTTGCTTAAAGTTGTCAGAACCATGTCGTATTTGGTATCAAATGACAGGGTTCGTCAAGGGCTGCCATGCAGAAATGCTAAAAATTTGACAGCTTGATCGGCTTTTGTTTTTTGTTTAAAGTTGTCAGAACTATGTCGTGTTTGGTATCAAATGAATAGTAACGTCAAGGGCTGTCATGTGGAAGTGTCAAAATTTTGACAGCTCGATCAGCTTTTGTTTTTTGCTTAAAGTTGTCAGAAACATGTCGTGTTTGGTATCAAATGAGAGGTATTGGCAAGGGCTGCCATGCAGATATGTCAAAATTTTGACAGCTCCATCGGCTTTTGTTTTTTGCATAAAGTTGTCAGAACCATGTCGTGTTTGGTATCAAATGAGAGGGTTCATCCAAGGGCTGCCATGCGAAAATGTCAAAAATTTGACAGCTCGATCGGCTTTTGAGTGGGCAAGTTGCGTAGGCAGTTTGAGTGGGCAGGTTGCGTGGGCATTTTTGGTGGGCTAGTTGCATGGGTAGTTTGAGTGGGCAGGTTGGGTGGGCAGGTTGCGTGGGCATTTTGGGTGGGCAGGTTGCGTGGGCAGTTTGAGTGGGCAGGTTGGGTGGGCATTTTGGGTGGGCAGGTTGCGTGAGCAGTGGAGTGGGCAGGTTGGGTGGGCAGGTTGCGTGGGCATTTTGGGTGGGCAGGTTGCGTGGGCAGTTTGGGTGGGCAGGTTGCGTGGGTCGTTTGGGTGGGCATATTGCGTGGGCAGGTTGCGTGAGTAGTTTGAGTGGGCAGGTTGGGTGGGCGGGAAAAAAAAATATTTTGAAAGACTCTTAGCGGTAGCACTTTGCATTTAAATTGTTCCTAGAAGGATTAGACATACGTAAAACTATTATAAAACACTATCGGCGGAGCCTTAGGGAATACTCGGCGTAGCCGAGTTTTCGCTAGTTTTTATACTGTTTCTTAAATAAAATAACATGGTGTAATTAGGTTTTTTAAAAAATTAATAGTTCTAGCGATATAACACAAATATAATATTTTTTATATGGCAACGTATGTCGAGAAAAGTCTCATTTCATAAGCTTTTCAACGTTATACAACAAGTCTACATTCTTTTGTTTTAAACTTTAATAAAATATGAATTATAAATTTTTTGGGATAACAAAAAAAAAATATTAAGAAACAATTGAAAAAATAATTAGAGGTATCATTTGTTTAGTTTTAATATTATTTTATTTATTTTCACTCATCTTTCTAATTTACATAATTCAAAAAGCATATTACCACATTTTTCGATTTGTACCAAAGCCAACTACAACGTCGATAGGTTTTAAATAAATCAAAAATATTTTTATGTAGTTGAATTAAGCGGCCTCTATTTTTAATATTAATCAATGCAGATTCTTTGAAATCAGCTGATTCCCTTAAACCAGGTATGCAGTTTTTGCAGGTAGTTTTTTCAACAATTTTTTGCATAAAAATTCCGTCATGTAATGGAATAGTATAATTTCGGACTGATAATAGTCGCCTTTTCTAACAAAGTTTTTTCTTTGGGTGCAGAAAAAATTGTAACTTTGCACTTATTTTATTAATAACCACTTGTAAAATTAGGTGCGAAACCTTTACGACCCATTTTAATAATAAAAAAATAGTTAAAATAATTACAAATTTTGAAAAACACGTCCAACACACATAACACACTATACAAAACTAGGCCCGCTTCCCCCACTCTTCCTCTAACATATGGGAAACAGAAAGGCTTCACTTTGCTAGTACAGCGTAGTTGCCAGAGCGTGATTTCAACATTATGAAAACGAGAATTGAACATGGCGATGTGTAGATCATTAGGACGATGCACATGTTGTCAAATGTACGTTTTGTAGATTTGAACGTTATGAAACTGAATGAAGTGAGAATTGAACATGTTGATGAATGAACATTTAGGACGATGCGTGTGTTCCCATATCTAATATGTTCTTTCAAATTATATATGAGTTTTAAATACCAAATTTAAGAAGTTTTGCGCCATATTTTAATGGACTTTAAGGAAAAATCGTCACACACACACACACATTCTTATAAAAATCAGCATCAACTTCCAGGTGCTCTAAAACGCAATCTTTTTAAATTCTTCGTCGTACATGATCCATTTCGTAAATGTGTAGTTGTAAATTAATATTAATTTATGGTACTGTAAAAATAGCAAATTTAAATCAGATCATCTTGTACATCTAATATTTATGTATGATAGAAAATATATTATTTTTACAAACCTTAGTTTCATTAGAATTAAATAATTTACTACTGTATCTCCTTAACACGGTTTCATTATTAATTTTAATGTAATTGCTTCCTGACAGTGACATTTGTTTAAATATGTCAAAATTGTTATTAAAATTATGTTTTTGTTTGACACATACGCAGACGATATATGAAAATAATAGTATATTATACAACGACGCTATAATGGATGCTCTTATTCCCAAGGATGAAGTTTGCAACCCGAGCGAGAGGAGCGAGCAAGGGTAGTAAGTAATCAACCGAGGTAATAATAGCCATTATAGCGAGTTGTACACTATACTTTATATACGACTAATATATAGATACGACTAGTTTAATACAAAAATAGTCAATTTTTATATCATTTATTATCTATTAATTTTACATCTATTTACGTAATAAATTTACATCTAATTGAAATGTAAGTTTATATTATTACAATTGAATTGATGACGCTATGTTATGGTTTATGATGTGATTAACATTACTTTATAGAGTTGTTATATTATCGGCATTAGTCGTATTGGCAGTAGAAGTAGACGGTACTGAATTGGTCATCTGTTTTGCTATAGTTTCTGCAGTATTTAATTGATTATTTATTGATTGATCGAGGTACTCTTCTGCTACGGTTGAAGATTTCCAGCCCCCGTGACGTTTTAAACCAGTTATATCGCCACTTTTGTTAACGAATAATGTTGCAGAAGATCTCCGGTAACAATGTCCTGTATATTGTTCGGGATTTGGCAATTTAAATAAGTTGCTATTTGTTTTCCCATCAATGCGAATTTATTCTTTCCAATTCTTTGAATAGTGCATTTTCCATTTTGGTAATTCAGAAAAAAACGAGTTGATTTGAACATGTGATGGCCGAAGATCTATATATATTTTTACAATTTTATAAAATTGATCTGTGACCGCAAAAGTTTGTACAATTTTAGTTTTTGTTTTCGGTACTGTTATCAAAAATATTGTTTCCTAATCCTTAACGTCTTCAACTTTCGTTTCATAAAGCTCAATAGAACGACATGCCCCCATAATTCCTAGGATCAGTACGACCTTAAACATAAATAAGTTTTGTTACATTTGAAATGCTTGCAAAAAAAGTAACCTATAATTTTACCTTATGTACAAGAAAAAATCGTCTGGTGCTTCTGTTATAAATTTCTCGATTTCAAATGGTGTTAAGGTTTTAGATATTTTAGCTTCATATCTCTCAGATTTTCTTTTCAAAAATGAGCATAGTTTTCCTTACTTTTCTATGTGTACATCGTGGTTTATATGTAAAACTGATTTTAACAGAGGAAAAAGACCATAATGAAGATGATTTGTATTTTTCACCTGATTCAGTAAAGTATGCCAACAATACATTTTCTGAAAACGAATTTGTCTTCATTTTAATTCGCCAACCCATAAAACTTTACTATGTAACTTCTTATATTACACCTATTTACAAATCTGGAGATGGAAACGAAGCAGCTAATTATAGGCCTATATCATTATTATCTACTTTCGGCAAAATCGTTGAAGATCTAGTAATTCAACAAATAAAAGTACCATTAGAAAATCTTATTATACCTGAGCAACATGGATTTTGTACTGGCAGATCAATATTAACAAATTAAGTTCCGTTCAAAGAATTTTTAAGCTCAAATATGGACGAAAGGAAGCAAGTGGATGTAATATACACGGATTTTAGTAAGGCGTTTGATCGGGTTCATCATCCTACACTTATATACAAACTGACTAAACTTGGAATACATGGAACGTTGTTAAGATGGATTAAGTCATATACAACTCGTTTACTGCAATGGATATGTCTCGATCAATAATAGTAACATCTGGAATTCCTCAAGGTTCGCACCTTGGTCCTATTTTGTTCAATCTATTTATAAATAATGTAACTACTTGTTTTCAAAATTTAAATTTTCTAATGTACGCAGATGATCTAAAAATCTTCAAAACTATAACCAGTGTAAATGATTCGGTCGACCCACAACGGGATTTAGATAAATTCTAATTTTATTGCAAAAATAACTATCTGGCTCTTAACATTGATAATGTCATTTTGTTAATTATACCAGAAATCATGTTTTATATTTCCCATATAATTTTATTCAAAGTGCAATAAAAAGAGAATCCATTGTTAAAGATTAGGAATCATGTTTGATCCTAAATTATTACATAACTTCCACATTGATTCCATGGTTAAACAATCTTTACCGAATGCTTGGTTTCGTTTTACGTACTGTAAAGGTTTTACTGATCCATTCTCTATTATATGTTTATATAACGCTTTTGTTCGTTCTAATCTAGAAATATATATCAGTGATTTGGAACCCGATGTATAAAAAGAATATACTTCTAATAGAAAATATTCAGAAAAGATTTTTAAAAGTACTATGTGCTAAATTTAAAGTTGATATTATGAACTATGAGGCTAGACTTCAACATTTCAATATAAATTACCTTGAAAACAGGAGAATTATATCAGACATGATATTTCTATATAAAATTTTTAATAATAATTTAAACTGCAGTTCATTTTTACAATATTTTAATTTTCATATCCCTCAGAAAACGACACGATCTAGCTCACTATTTCACTTATATAAAGTTGCTATTAACACCCATAGAAATTCTCCCATTAATAGACTAATATGAACATTCAATGAAAATTTCAGTCACATAGACATTTTTCATAGAAATTTCAGGGCATTTAAAAGGGAAATTTTTAAGTTTTGCTGTGTTAATAATTAGTTTATCATATATGTCAGTGTTTTAACACATATTTGTTTGCATTTACATATTCACAGTTTTTTTTCTCAATTATTCATTGTTTGTTTTTTTATAATTTTTTTGTTGTGCTGCTTTTTGCATTGTAACATTATTAATATAAATTTATTAATTAAAACTTATAACTGGTTTGATAAAACTGTTGGTTCTCCAATTGTGCATAAATAAATAAATAAATAAATAAATTAAATAAATAAATAAATAAATAAATAAATTAAATAAATAAATAAATAAATAAAAAAAAAATAAGTAAGTAAGTAAGTAAGTAAGTAAGTAAGTAAGTAAGTAAGTAAGTAAGTAAGTAAGTAAGTAAGTAAGTAAGTAAGTAAGTAAGTAAGTAAGTAAGTAAGTAAGTAAGTAAGTAAGTAAGTAAGTAAGTAAGTAAGTAAGTAAGTAAGTAAGTAAGTAAGTAAGTAAGTAAGTAAGTAAGTAAGTAAGTAAGTAAGTAAGTAAGTAAGTAAGTAAGTAAGTAAGTAAGTAAGTAAGTAAGTAAGTAAGTAAGTAAGTAAGTAAGTAAGTAAGTAAGTAAGTAAGTAAGTAAGTAAGTAAGTAAGTAAGTAAGTAAGTAAGTAAGTAAGTAAGTAAGTAAGTAAGTAAGTAAGTAAGTAAGTAAGTAAGTAAGTAAGTAAGTAAGTAAGTAAGTAAGTAAGTAAGTAAGTAAGTAAGTAAGTAAGTAAGTAAGTAAGTAAGTAAGTAAGTAAGTAAGTAAGTAAGTAAGTAAGTAAGTAAGTAAGTAAGTAAGTAAGTAAGTAAGTAAGTAAGTAAGTAAGTAAGTAAGTAAGTAAGTAAGTAAGTAAGTAAGTAAGTAAGTAAGTAAGTAAGTAAGTAAGTAAGTAAGTAAGTAAGTAAGTAAGTAAGTAAGTAAGTAAGTAAGTAAGTAAGTAAGTAAGTAAGTAAGTAAGTAAGTAAGTAAGTAAGTAAGTAAGTAAGTAAGTAAGTAAGTAAGTAAGTAAGTAAGTAAGTAAGTAAGTAAGTAAGTAAGTAAGTAAGTAAGTAAGTAAGTAAGTAAGTAAGTAAGTAAGTAAGTAAGTAAGTAAGTAAGTAAGTAAGTAAGTAAGTAAGTAAGTAAGTAAGTAAGTAAGTAAGTAAGTAAGTAAGTAAGTAAGTAAGTAAGTAAGTAAGTAAGTAAGTAAGTAAGTAAGTAAGTAAGTAAGTAAGTAAGTAAGTAAGTAAGTAAGTAAGTAAGTAAGTAAGTAAGTAAGTAAGTAAGTAAGTAAGTAAGTAAGTAAGTAAGTAAGTAAGTAAGTAAGTAAGTAAGTAAGTAAGTAAGTAAGTTATATTTTTGTAACTTGGACCTTTTGCGATCTTTAGATTGCGAAGGATTATTTTTTTTCTATCATTCCGGAAATATTGCCTTAATCTTAATACAATGAAATCATAAATTAAAACATTATTTGTACAGGCTGGAACAAATTCGAGTTCCTTATATGAAAAACTTTCTTAAATTTCGTTGTGACAACGCCACCTTTTCGCCTCGGAGGTCGAT